>CAJUYI010001037.1:109347-148620 GCA_910591695.1 Galerucella pusilla | reverse complement strand
GAACAAACCTAATAATTAGGAAATACTTTTCGAATGGAAAAAAGTTTTTGGTGATCGTGAACTTAACCTTGAAAATGGTAAATATTGAATGCTTTTATTCAACCACAATTTCAAATTTTCACTATTACATTTTAACCTTCCTCTATGTTATTTAACGTAAAAATTCATGGTAAATAATGGTTATATGAGGAATGAGGTATGACTATAAAATAAAACAATATTTGTTATTGTTAAAATATTTATTTTGCTATTTAATATGTACATGTATTTACTATGAAATATCAATAACTATTCAGCACCGAAATTATTAGTCAGGTCAAAATTAAGCTTTCGACTGCATTAAATTAAATATTCACTAGCCTATTACTATGTATAAAAAATAAATAATTAATCTTATAGAGAAAATATCAAACATATTATTATGTTGGTATTTTGATCATGTCAAAAATAGGTAGGTACACAGCCTTCTTTTTTTTAGTCCACTCTGTACATAATCTTGTAAAAATTGTTTAGCTCAAGGTATAGCGTTTTTTGTAGAAAATAAAATGCCTACAAGGGCACAAATTTTTAGTTGAAAAGTTTAATTATATCCACAATCAATTGCAAAAGCTTAATCACGTGTTCGTCCATTACCTATAAATTTTACTTCAATTATTAGAAATAATCTGAGGGCTGACGTTACTTTTTGGACGCACTGTATATAAAATGTGTACATTACGTATACCTTCAGCTTCAACGCATGTCATAATAAATAAATACAAATAATTTTGTCTATAATAGTTTTTTCACCCAACCTAATCACTTTTACAAAATTAAAACTTAAATTTCACTTTATCCGAGTCCCATTACGTATTTCGGTAGTTGTATGGTTAGTCTTGGAATAGACATCAGCATTGACATGCTGAAAAAAAATGTTAAGCCACATTAAGTTTGTTTTTAAACAATAACATGTGTTATTATTAGTATTTACATTTGAAAAAAGGAAATGCGCCAATTATTTTGAGAAATAATCCAATATCTATTAGTATTTTTACATAAAAAAGAATGGTATGGAAGGATATAGATATAATATATTTAGACTGGCACCACGTAGGAAACTATATTTAAATCTATAAAGGCTTTCTAGGTATCTTGATATTTCGATCTATCTTCATCCTAAGTCTAGCACAAAAGAATCCACCATTAAAAATAGGAAAAATATAACAGGCAAGCTATTAGATGGTGCTAAAAAAGAAGAGTTGAACTTTTGCGTAAAACCCACATCGATGACAGCGGTTTACAGCAATCACAAATCACTGGTTAGTGGTCTGTGACATGTTGCATGTTGTATGTTTTATCTATGGTCTATATGTGACAGCAACATGAAGTTTGCACAAGTTGATCAGTTAACGTTTATTTATGATTAATTAATTTTTTATTTATCAATTCATTGTACTATTTGGTGTTTTTTAAAGGAAATGTAGAATGTGCTGGATTGGATGAAGATAGAGAAAAATCCATTAGGATATTGTTGGGATATTGGGATTCGTTAGAAACGACAATTTTTAGGTTATATATTTAAAAGTAGTAAGTACCCAGTTTTATTTAACGAAAAATTATCTTGTAAATCATAGTTTCATGAGTTAGATTAATTTGAATCGTAAAGAAAAAGTTACCTACCTTTAAGTTATATACAAATATGTTCTTTGAGGTATTTGTCGAAACCTTACACCACTCTACAAGAAAAACATTTCAACAGGTTTATTATAGATAATCCACAACCACATGTTTGTCTCAAAAATGTTTTTCTGCAATAATTATAAAAAATATCGAGGTTTCAATCATAGTTGACAAGTGACAATTTCAATTAGAATAAAAATAATGTTTTTTTTATCATTCTTAATAGGTACTTTTATCCGAGAGGTATAGGCACAGTAAAATTTAATCTGAAATTTGCCTGGACCCTCGGAGCAGTTTGTCAGAAGCATTGCAGAAAAATATTTTGTTAGATTAAATCTAAGACTACATCTATTAACACAAATAATTCCTAACTTATATGTAGGTATAAAGACCCAATGTACAGTTTTAAAAACCCTATTATAATATAATGGACAATTATGATTCCTCAGCATTTAGATTCCACAAAATTGTTCTCATCCAAATTTTCATCAGTAACAAAACAACGAAAACTCTTACACCTTTCTTAAACTGCACCAAAAATTGTTGATGCACATCGGTATATCCAGAAGTAGAAATGTCTACAGGCACTTTGACACTTCATAACCATGAGAAAGTTCTTGAAATCCATCTCCTGCACAATAGAAAATTACAAAGAAGAACTAAAAGATTTGACGTTAGTAAAGTGCAACTGAAAAGTAACACCCTGTGAATTCCAACAAGCAACAATTAACCAGTCCATCACCTCCCAAAAGTTAGCGACTTTTTATCACTACCCTAAAATTACACAACATAGTAGTAGTGTAAGAATACTGTCTCTGTATTGGCCAGTCTTAGTTAACCAATAATTTATTAAAGCAACAACTAACCAGTCCATCACCTCCTAAGTAGTTCTAGGACAGTATACTCAAACAAAGCTTTTTAAAAGTTTTAACCAACACCTTGTAGTCCAAGTTATTTACACAATTAAAACGAACATACTTACGAAACGGAAATAGTATTATAAAACCATTCTTTCCAGCTAACGCTAGAAGTGGAATCTATCCTAGATTCGATATTTTCGCACAGATTTTTCCTATCGTGCGATCGACCTGAATGTAGATCACATAAAATTTTCTTTCTGCACGCCGTATCACAACTCGGTCTTACAGGACTGGCTTTATAATAATACCTGAAATAAAATGAATAACATTAATAGTTATTTAACCAACAAGTGTATTAATGAGGGCCATTGTCAAAAATGAATAATGACACTGAAATGTATGTTAGGTTGCCTACACCACAGGTAACTGTCAATATAAATAGTATAATGTGTATTAGTGTATTTGTGGTTAATTTATTTGGATTATTTCTTTTTTTTCTAAATCAAGGAAAAATTACAAGTTAGTTTCATGCATTGTATTGTAAATTCACTATTCTTCTCACAATGTACCATTTACAGAATTTACACAGACTTTTCTTGGAATATTTTAGATTAAATCGGACTAACAATTATTTTATGACCACAAACAATTTCCATCCAGGACCGAACTCCTCCTGATGGCCTTTGTACTAGAAGAATGAGATATTTACTGTGTTTGAACTTTTTTTTTCTTGTTAAATTACGTATGTTTTAATTAGTTTTCCTACTTTATTATTGTTGTTGTTTCGTTTTCGCACTTTGGTATGTGAAGACCGAACTTCTTGTAATAAGAATTGTAAATTCTTTTAATGCAATAAAATTTATCTATCTATCTATCTATCTATCTATCTATCTATCTCTATCTATCGTAACTGTCAATATAAATATAATGTATACGATGTGAGTTGGGTTGCCTACAGAGAAGTCGTTGATTAATGTAAATCATGCATTAAAAGGGGTCATTAATGTATGATTTTGTCTAATTTTGAGATCGTTAATAGCATATGTTAATACAAAGTCGACGGAAAAATGGAATTATTGAAATTGTTAGTTTAATGCTTACTTGAAAAATAATTCGAATAGTTTAGGATCGTTGGTCATTTTGGTAACGAGTTCGTCCCAATCTTTTGGTCTTAAAGCTTCTATTCCGAAAGCTTGTCTGGCTGAATACAGCTTGAACCATAATGGGTATCCGTAGAGATTTGCTTCGCGTAGATTCATTGTCCACGTTTCGTGGTCCACAACTGACTAGAAAAAAAAATTTGATAAGTCAATATCTGTTAGGGTATATATCCCGAGAAGTAGTGGTTTCTTCTTATTTGAACGGTCCCCGCTTTGGAAACGTATTTTATTTTAATTAAATATTATTTTAAAAAAAGATATGGCTGTTTTTTATTATCAAAACCTCTCCAAAATTCAAAGACTAGCCTGTATATGCATTACAGCAGCAATAAGAACATGCCCAACGGTAGCCAAGTGATTCTCAACCTCACCCCTCTACATATGGTGGTGGAAAGTGTTGCAGAAAGAACAAGATACAGACTAAGTAGAGAGGGAATCATTAAAAAACCACCTCCTCACTTCTTAGAAATCAAACAACCTGGGACATGCCACAAGACGGTATCATGAAAAAGTATAACTTTTCAAAGAAATTCGTTACGGAATTGAGCAACAAGATGGAATGGGATCCAAATACCATTACCAGACTTGGAAAGAATGCTATTCAATGGTACACAGACGGCTCAAAAGCAATAGAAGGAACTGGGATAGGAGTGTTCAGGCAAGGAACCAAACACTCTGAAAGCTTGTAAAAAACCCCAAGTATCTTTCAAGCGGAAATCCACGCTATAAGAAAGTGCGACCAGTTCAATATTGATAAAGGATACAGAAGACAAAGGATTATCATAATATCGGATAGTCAACCACCCATTGAAGCACTGAGCTCTTGTGTAATTAGTTCCAAAATGGTGTGGGAATGCCTAGACAAACTCAATGAACTAGGCGAGAACAATATAGTCACCTTACTATGGATACCAGGACACACTGGATTAGAAGGACATGCAATAGCAGATGAATTAGCAAAGAGGGGGACTGAAATACCTTTCTGGGGGCCTAAACTCTTTTGCGGAATCAGACCCAATGTAATATTCGAAGAAATATGTAAAGCCGAGAAAAAGATATGACCATTGGAAAGATCTAGAAGGGCTTATACAATCAAAGAATCTTCTGGGTGACTACAAACTTTTGAGATCAAATGAGTCATAAGTCAAAGTAAAACTGCGCTAAGAGTTTAACAGGAATCCTAACAGGATATTGTCGCCTGAATGGGCACCTGAAAAAGCTCAAAATAGTGGAGGAAGAAGAATGCAGATTTTGTGGAATGGAAGAAGAAACCTCCATCCACATACTTTCCAAATGCACAGCACTTCAGAATCCTAGAAAACAGCACCTTGGAGATTACTGGATAGAAGAAGAACATTTACCTAAGTTGAAGCCTGCAGACATCCTAAAATTCCTCCGGGAAATAGGACTAAAGGAGCTACTAGTTTCTGAGATTCTAAGTAGAAGTAAGAGGGCAGGCACGATGAGCGGTGTGAATAAAAACGAGTAGGACAAGTAAATACTTGAACATATCAAAATAACAAGTAAACGCCAAAATTGAAGTGAATAAAACAAGTATTTACTCTTACTCGGGAGTAAATACTTGAGAGGCTAGTAAAACCCGGAAAAATGCCAATTTTGGTGTGAATAAACGCAAGTAAATACTTCTGTAGCAAGTAAATACTTCTGTAGCAAGTAAATACTCGTCTATTCGCAAGTCAACCCGACCCCAGAATTGCAGTCGTACTTGTACACGAAAGATGGCTGCATTTATGAACCTGCGTGGTGTGAAACGTTATAGAGACCGACGTGATAGTCCTGATCTATCTACTTCGCACTTTCTTGATGAAAACACTGATGCAAGGGGTGGAGGATTAACTGCACGGAAAAAGATGGAAAGTTAGTTTAGCGGCGAAAACAGAACAAGTCACAACAGGAAATGATGCGTAGTCTGTGTGGCGCTTTTTTGTGAATTCAGTTGTCTCTCGAGTAAATACTTGCTAGTGTACCTCGGGTTGACGAGTATACGGTCACAAGTAAACTCGACGCTTTATTCACATCGGTTTACTTGGAGTTTAAATACTCGTTACACTTTACTTGTAAGTAAATACTCGTCGTACTCGTTTTTATTCACACCGCTCAATAGATCTTTTAGGTCTCAGTGAATGTCACTCCAAAATACATAATATCAAAATATTTGTTTTTGATAATTGAAATAGACACTAATTAAGGAAATAAAGAAGAAATAAAATATAAACTCACCCTCGTAGATTTGTCATGATCACCATCGACGTAATATATCCTGTATCCCGGGTTCAAATCGTAATAAGGAGTGACTGAAGGTCCTACGTAGGCGATACTAATAGCTCTGGCTAAAAAAGTTTTACATATATTTTAAAAACTCTACCTCGTTTCTGTCATATTACAATATTTTTACCTAATAAGTGCTTAGTTTATTTAATTTGAGTAGCTTGACTCCATTTCACGTAGGAAGAACCAACTTGAAGTTGCAGTTGTATGCGCGAATTTGGCGATATTCGCTTGTAACGCCAATGACATGAAACGGTCGTTACGAGGCGACATAGATAAACAAGACCGATTTTGGTTTCTGCGCAAGACAGTTGGCAAACTTCATGTGGCTTCTTCTTATGTGAAACGGAGTCTACAAATACTGTGCCGAATCATTTAATACTCAATACTTGTGTTTTTGGATAGAAACGATGAAATTTTTCATAAGGGGTTAATAATTTATTCTTAAAAATTTACATCTACATTGGCGTACGATAAAATTTTTAAAGGGGGTTAATTTATTTGTAAAAAATTCGATTTACGATTTGCTTACGATAAAATCTTTCAAAGGGACTTTTAATTAAATTATTTTGATCTTACATAAATCTTTTTTGTCGTAAAATACTTCGAACTCATCGTAATGGGTGTGTCCGAAAAATTGGGCGGTAATTGTCGATTCGTATCTGTTGATGATGGCGTAGTAGTTTCGCGACCAGACTTTTAGACAGTCGGAATGACCTGGTGGGATGTGACCTGAAGTTATAAAATATTGACATTTTTATTTCCAAACATTTTTCAACTTGAACATACTTACCGATAACATGTACTTTTTCCCCATTGAACTCGGCCGATTGAAGTTCGTATATAAACCACTGTAATTCCGTGGCGGGGTCTGTACTGTTAAGAAGTAACCACCTGAAAATGAATAAATATTTTAGATAAGTCGTAGAAAAAATATAGTGTAAAACTCGGATGTAATAAAATTGCACGAAACTGAAAGTGTACTACCTACTCACCAATTTTTGTTATTGCAGTAGTTCATGTTTAAAGAGATCAGTCGAAATCCTGGTCTGATAAGGACCGAGTAAAAGGCTCCTCTTCTTACGGTGTTGCTAACTGAACTCGGTAGCCATTTTCTCCAGTGTATGTCCAATTCGTCGTATAACCAAGATATTGAACTTTCCACTGCTGTTACGTATGGAGGTGGGAAACTAAAAGGAACAGTTTTGTGTTTTATCATTTTTCTATTCGATCTTCTGAGTGTTTTTTTTTCATATTTGAAATCTGACAACGTTGGCTTACTATCTGACGTTTGGTTAAATATAGGTGCCTATTCTGTAACTTGTCGTTATGCAACGACGTCGTTACGGTAACGATTATTATGTTAACGATATTTTTCCGAGTTAGATTCTGTAATAATGTTGTTAGGTTAAAATCTAGGGACAAAACATAACGATAATATTTTCACAATTTTATAAAGGTTGGTATAATTTTTGACATCTGTAGCTGTTTTGTTAGGTTAGGAAAGGATTTTTGATTGACATTCACGTAACTTTAATTATGGAAAAGGACAAAGTTAAAAGTCGGTCCATTAAGACAACAAGGTCACAATATATAATGTATTTGGATGGATTGAGTACAAATGAAGCCTTCAGGGACAACAAATTGATCGGCTAACGTTAGATTGTGATGACCCATTTAAATACTCCCATGAGCTAAGAAATGAATGGTTGTGAAAAACCTAACTATGGGAGGTGTTCTAGTATTACGACTACCATGATTCAAATAAGGCAACAAGTCCTGGAATAATTCATAAGCAGCTTCACTGTTTACTCGATACATCTGCCGGAACACTTTCTCAGGCAACTGAAAGGGGTTACTTCGGTCTCTCAAGACACGAAAATTAGTCCTTCGTGTCTGTCTAAAAATATTACATGTGTATAGTTTAGATTATTTTTCAACCCTTATATGAATTTACCTTCTATTCAATTCATCCAAAACAATACGTAGCCGTTGATCCATTTTAAATAAAATATGATCTTTGTATAAGGAACAACGTTTTCAAGATATTGAAAAAAAAACACAACAAACCTCTTAACCAAAGACTTGCTAACCCGATTACGACTGCTGCATAGCTGACGTTCGTCAACGACATAATATCAGCCATTTTGTCGTTATCTAACAGCGGTCGTTACGATACTGAATATATAAAGTCGTTCAGTAACGATAATCGTCCACGAACGACATCGTTACTAATTACAGAATAGGCCCCATAGTGTCATCAATTGACGATAGTTTGTATCTCCTATTAGAGATAGAACACTCGTGACACAAGAAACTAGTGATGAGCAAAATTGGTCTTGGTCTTGGTCTTGCGAAAAAGCAACACCAAGACCGAGACCAAAACCATTCTTCGACTCGCAAGACCAAGACCAAGACAGAATGAACAAGAACAAGACTAATGCTCGTATTTATAAACAAGACTCAAGGCTGAGCACGATCTTGAGCATTCGTTTATGACACTTTTTCTATGTAAAATGTGTCAAAAACTAATGACAAACACATACTCAGCCTTGAGTCTTGTTTATAAATACGGGCATAATACCAAGACTGACTATGCAAGACCAAGACAGAATACGCAAGACTCAAACAAAAATTCTTTTTCACAGTAACTATATGAGATAAAATATTTGTAACAGCGTCAACATAATATGCTTTTCTTGGAACAATATAAGTTGGCATGTCGAACTGTCAGTTTTCTTTACTAGATTTTAACGATATACATGAAAAAACAAAGAAATCACTGTTTAAAAAAAAGGATCTACAAAAATGTTCGAAGAGTACATAATGTCTTAATGAATTTTTTTTAATTCAAATATAGTAAATTAAGGTTTCAAAAATGTTTGTTGCATAAAAATAAAATGTTTACAAAATGTTTTGAAAGATGTTCGTTAAGAAATTATGGCAAGACAAAGACTAAAACCAAGACCAAACAAAATACAGCAAGACCAAGACCGAGACCAGACAGATTTGAGTAAGACCAAGACCGAGACTGTTCGAGTCTTGGTCTTGCTTTACTCATCACTACAAGAAACGTGTTTGACTCTTGTTACTTAATATACTATTAGCATAAAGTTGTGTTTTATCATATAGGTAGTTTTCCTACTTCTGCAGTTTCCGTTGAAAAGCAAACTTCAATCCAATTTGGACCATAAGAATAAGTTCTACATCTGTATCTGTAGAGAATGTTGGCTCACAGCACTTAGGCCACATGTCACCCATTGTACATCCTCCCGAGGAGTTGTCCTCCTAGGTCATCGTCCATCCTGTCCTTCCCAGGAAGGTGGACAGGTCACTTGGAGACATCATCTTTATATCGGCAGGTGTAGACCAAGACTCACCGAACACTCACTCTCTTATTGACGATAACTCCGGACACTCGCATAAGATTTGCCTTACAGTTTCATCTTCCTGTTCACACATCCTGCATAGAGGTGTGTCCACTAGCCTCATAGTATGGAGGTGTTTCCTTAGTTGACAGTGGCCAGTCAGAAATCCTACTGTTAAACGTAGGTTTTCCTGGTCATCGCCAAATATTTCTTCGGCGCCAGCTTCCCAGGGTCGCCCAGGGTGATCCTGGCAAGACTCCCATCTCTTCAAGGATTGAGCATGGGTGTAACGTTTGGCTAGTTCTGCAATTGTCAAAGTCGTTAGGCCGTATGGAGTCACTGGGTCCTACAATTTTTAGTCCAGCCGCTTCCCTGGCTAAAGAATCGGCAATGCGATTACCTTTACTCCTGTCGTGCCCTTTAACCCACCTCAGGACAATATTGTTAGCTGCCGAGGCGTTAGCTAAATCTTGGTGGCACTCTAGTACTAGCCCCGATATAACACTTTGTCTATTCAAGGCTAATAGGGCTTGTCTACTATCAGTGCAGATTGTTATGTTTTTGCCAGAAATTCCTTTTCTGGTTAGTTCTTTTGCGGCAATTGAGATACCAGCCAGTTCTGTTTGAACCACGCTGGTATTGTTTCCCATTCCCCACTTAATCCTTAGGCTTAGAGATCTGGAGCAAACTCCACATCCTGAGCCTTCTTTCTACATGTGATCGTATGACTTATAACGACCAATGGACTAATTTAAAAGATGGCTTTCGCAGATTCGTTTTTTCCCAAGTTACGCGTGTATTCTTTGACATAAGCAATGGCACCGTTTTGTATGGTAGGTTCCACTGTTGTCAGATGTATTCCAGTTTCACCAGCTTGAGTTTTTTTAATAACTAAATGTTTTTTCCAAATTTGGAAAAAGGGTAAGAGCTAGCAAAAAATATCTAAATAAAAGTTGTAAAGAGAAAAATTTTACATAAAAATAGTAAGTTGATTTTTTGCTCATCATGAAAATAAACAGAGATAGAAGGTATATAAGTTAGTGGCAACTTGTAGAAAAATTGATTTTTTTGGAGGAATATAAACTTTAATTTTAGAAATAATTTTATTCTCGTCAATTTTTTTCTCTACACATACCTGTTGACAGGGGCAGACTCGTGATTCCCTAATGCCGGGAATATTGGTATCCCAGGAAACATGTTCGACATCTGCTTAACCGTATCCTGCAAAATTTTCAAATTCTCCTCTCTAGTTTGGTTCCAAATATCATGCGGCGGTAAATCTCCCGTCCAAAGAATATAATCTATATCCTACATAAAAAAAATCATAATAATCAAGCATATAATTTGAAAAAAAAATAAAAAATTACCGGATGTGTCTCTTGAATATGCTGCAGCATATTATCAACAGTAATTTTAGGGGTATCACATTTTCTATAATCTCCCCACCTAAAAAAAAAGTAAAACCACTAAACAAAAATTCATACTATTGCACCCGCTTACTTTCCAGCTGCTTTTTCTTTCGAAGAAGCCACTCCATTGGTGAGTCTGCAACAAAGCGGTTCTGAACAATCAGCGTTACTACCCTCCAGATAATATGGATCATAATGGGTATCAGAAAGATGAAGTACTTTAAAAGTAGGAGCACTTGCCTAAATAAAAAAAATATTTACTTTGAATCATAATAATAAATAAAGTTTATAAGACTTACCTCAGCCATGGGTGTTTCAATTACGGCTGGCTTCGGTACCGGTGGAAACAGTACTTCCCATTCATGGTAAGGATTATATGTATCCCCGCAAGCATCTCCAATAACGAAGCTGCATACTTCATCTGGACCTACAATAGTTTATTAATCAATCTGTATCTATGAAGACTATCTAAAAGTACTTTAATCTAGTAGAAATCAAAGTAGAAGTACTACAACATAGCTTTGAGTTCCAACACATTGGGACATGGGGGTTCATACAAACTTTTGGGTACTAGCACAACTAGGGTATCATCTTGAAATCTATAACGTACCTGAATGGTTTTGGACTGGGGCAAAGAGCTAGAACAAGTAGGTTACGTTCTATGTGAATTGGGCCTTCTCGCCACCTCCACTGCGACCTTCGTTAGGTCTATTGTGGCTCACCCTTAGGGATTACAATTCACCCCACAAGTCTGTGCTTCTCACAAAGTCCATGGTTGTATATTTGGTGATACCTTTTTTGAAGTCGTTCGACTCTAAGGTACTGCCCAAGGCTGGGCATGAGCATAGTATGTGCAATAATCACTTATGGAGCCAATGAGAACATGCCTAACGGCAGCCATGGAATTGATTGTCAACCTCACCCCTCAACATATAGTGGTGGAAAGTGTTGCAGGAAGAACAAGATACAGACTAAGTAGAGAGGGAATCATTAAATAAAACCACCTCCTCACTTCTTAGAAATCAGACAACCTGGGACATGCCACAAGACGGTATGATGAAAAAGTATAACTTTTCAAAGAAATTCGATACGGAATTAAGCAACAAGAAGGAATGGGATCCAAATACCATTACCAGACTTGGAACGAATGGTACACAGAGGGCTCAAAAGCAATAGAAGGAACTGGGATAGGAGTGTTCGGGCCTGAAAGCTTGGGAGAAACCCCAAGTATCTTTCAAGCGAAAATCCACGCCATAAGAAAGTGCGCCGAGTTCAATATTGATAAAGGATACAGAAGCCACTGAGCTCTTGTGTAATCAGTTCCAAAATGGTGTGGGAATGCCTAGACAAACTCAATAAACTAGGCGAGAACAATATAGTCACCTTACCATGGATTCCAGAACACACTGGAATAGAAGGAATCAGCCCCAATGTAATATTGGAAGAAATAGGTAAAGCCGAGAAAAAGAGAAGATCTGACCATTGAAAAGATCTAGTAGGGCTTATACAATCAAAGACTCTTCTGTCTAACTACAACTTGATGAGATCAAATGAATGCATAAGTCAAAGTAGAACTGCGCTAAAAACAGGGATCCTAACGGGACATTGTCGCCTGAATGGGCACCCGAAAAAGCTCAAAATAGTGGAGGAAGAAGAATGCAGATTTTGTGGCATGGAAGAAGAAACCGCCATCCACATACTTTCCAACTGAAAAGCACCTGGGAGATTACTGGATAGAAGAGGAACGTTTACCTAAGTTGAAGCCTGCAGACATCCTAAAATTCCTCCGGGAAATAGGACGGAAATAGAAGTAAGGGGCACAATAGATCTTTTAGGTCTCAGTGAATGACACCCCAAAATACATACATACATAGTATGTGCTCCGCAGTTTCGTCCTCCAAATAACAGAACCTACAGTTCTAGGTCTCAACCAGACTCATCTTCTTTAGATGGTAATTTAGTCTACAATGTCCTGTAAGCAGTCCCATCAGAATGCGTAGGTTTGTTCTACTCCATTCCAGGATCTGCTTATTTTTTATACTCGAAGGGTGAGTGAGAGAGCTCCGGTATATCTGCCCAGTACGTGTAGGTTTTCCTTCTCGCCCAGGTAGCTATAAGAGCTAGAACAAGTTAGCCTAAATGGTTTTGTTCTTGGTCAAAGAGCTAGGACAAGTGAAAGTGAATGGTTCCAGTTTTGGCCAAAGAGTTAAAACAAGTTAACCTGAATGGTTTCGGTCTTCTTGGCCAAAGAGCTAGAACAAGTTAGCCTGAATGGAACAGGGAAAAGAAGAGGGAAGTCTTAAATTGTAGTGGGTGAAAGAAAAATCATATTTAGGTCATTAACTTACCCATTTTTACTTTTCCCAGGACGTATATCACTTCTCCAGCAAACAATTCCGTAATGCCTTCACATACTCTTGGAGATTGTATTTTCAAATTCACGCAAAACTGATAGATGGTTTTCTTGATCTCCTTTTCGGACTTTCCTGTTTTAGTGTAATGTTGCAATAAACCTGCACCTGCTTTACATGCAGTACAGGACACTTTTGACATGACGGAATTTTCTATTTCGAAAGCTACTTGTTTTAAGTTTAGTAGCTTAAGGGCTTTGTCGAAGAATTGCGGAATGTGGGAGGACTTTTCTTGGTCGAAGTCCCATAGGAGACGACCCTACAAAAAAATATAATCACAAATTCTAATTATTTTTTAAATAATTTTTTTAAAGTTTTTTCGCAGCAATTTCCGATCATTTTGAGGTTATGGAGGAAGTGAAACATTTTTTATCCCAGAAAAGATCTACTCATTCCCCTCAGAGCTCAGGTTGAGAATCACTCTGACCTCCGTCTTAATTCCACTACGTCTCAATCCCATTCCATTTTCTTCTGTCATCCATTGTCATATTGTTTCTATGTAATAATTTTTTTTTTATTGGTGAACTATTTTACCTATTTAAAGCACGCCTCAGCGTGTTTAAATCGAACTTTAAAACACGCGCGTATTTTAAAGTTACCGTGGCAACATCAACAACTCGAGAAACGAAGTCTAAATCATGTCTAAATGACAATTTTTTTATTATTGATTTGACAGGAGTAGTTTGTAACGTCAAAACTTTTATTCGAACAATATTTAACAATGTCAAATTTATTAATTAAAATGGTTTGAAATATTTCGATTTTTCAAATCTTAGGAAATGGTATTTAAATTAATACTATTGACATTCACAGAACTCAATAAGGTTGAACTTCCATCAAAATACAAATTAGCTTATGCTCTTCTCATTTCCATGACAACGCAATGTATACATCATGTACATCACGAATTCAACCATTTGACATTTAGTTCTTATTTCCATCTATGATTTCCATTTCTTGTTGTTGTAGTAGTTATAGATCAGTATTTATAATTTCAAAGTGCACCAATAAAAAAAATAGCGTAAAGTATTCGTGGATAACTGGTCTTTAAAACACTTGCTCTATTTCGAGCACTCCGGCCTCGCCGTCGTGCTCCAATAATCGCGCGTGTTTTAAAGACCTTAATATCCACTTATACTTTAATATACTATTTTTATATGAAGAAGAAACGTCTTCAACTATCTAGCTTGAAAAACTCACTCACTTACTACTTTTTATTGTTTTTTTATTCGCCAAATAATATTTATTTATCCTTTTTTTGGTCATCTTTAAAAAAATAAAACAAAAAGAATACATACTTACACTGCCATTGGCTGTCGGCGGAAGGGTATGATTCCTGTGCAAATTTGCCAGAACCGGTATTCTGTGTTGTTCCAACTTATAATTCCAATCGTCTGTAAATACCTCCTCTAATTCTACTTCTGGAATATCGGCTGTTATTGTAAAAACATTCGATGAGTCTCTTTCGAATGGTAGAGCTGAAACAAAAATATAAATGCTTGGAATTTTTTATGGGTAACTATTTTTTCCAGTACTAGCTGTGAAGTTGACAATTGACAACTGAGAAGTTGAATTTCTCTATTAGTGGTTAATAATTTTTTCTATTATTAAACTTAGGTCAATAATGGACAAATTCAAATACTTTGAGAATTCAGTGATAGTAGTTCAACAAAAACCTGTGCAACATAATTTTGTATACCCAGGAGATTGTCTTTAACATATTTGCTGCTTGAAATTACCTATCAAGATGAAATTATTTGGATAAAAATGTCATTAGTTCGAAAACTGACAGTCTACTTGTCAGTCAGACGACTGGGTAAACGCTTCTGGTGGTGCGTTTGTGAATTATTTTTAATTCTTGTCTTAAATTTGGCTAGTAGTGGAAAAAATTGTTCATACAAAACAAACACTTATTAACCTCGCACCTTATTGGTGTTCGGTCAATAATAATGGTCTTCACCACCTTGGTGTATCTGTATAATATACTATTTATTCCATCAGTGTATCCCGGTTCTGAAATCAAAAATAAAAACAGACTTTCCTTTTTATTCCCCTCGACGACGGGCTGTAAGTCAACTTACCACCCTTAGATGGCATAATGTATGCCATATAAAACCTGTACCTAATTTATTTTTTACTTTAGAACATGCGTTATTGTCAGCTTGTACTTCTGTAACTTGTGAAGTCTTGAAAATACTATTAACATAAAATTCCGAGGGTCACGATGTTAAGTCGAATAAATCAAGTTCAAATTATGCTAGAAAAATATTTTTAAAATTATTAGTTTTTGGTTTTTTTTTTAAGAAAAAAGATAAAAAGTTTTAATCGACACTCCAAAAATGTCCCACAATTGATTCCATTAGTTTTATCTATCTAGTTGTCGTCGAAATATTTTTTTTCAATTTAATAAGAACATTGATTGGTAATATTCCTACTATAACGAAAAATTTAGGTGTAGTTATCTGTAATTATTAAGGTTACTAATTAAGTACGATCTTAATAATGTTTATTTCCTTTCCAAAAACTTACAACTGATAATACTTTTAATTCATGTCGCGTTCTTGTTTTTTTTTCAATTAATAAATAGTTTCAATAAATGAATGTATTCACAACACTATTGCTATAATTTTGAAAATGTTTTAAATACAATTAAATCGATTTAAAATCCGAGAAGGTTAATAATAATAGTTATTTATGTAACTAGTGTGTAAAGTAGCCTTTTTTTTGACGAATGTGAATATTGTCGCATTCGCCTGCGGCTCATGCGACAATATTCACATTCGTCAAAAAAAAGGTCTTTACACACGAATTGCATACAATATTTTTTCTACTAGCGAATATTTAATTAAAATACAAAAGTTTAATAGTAATTTTCTTTACGCACTAGTGCGTAAAGAAACATACTTTACGCACTAGTGCGTAAAGTAAGTTAAATTTTTCTTTAGAAGAGTCTTTTTATAATAATCTAAAATAACATCATAGTTTTCTAAAAATATTCAATTCCTAAATATAAAATACAATTGCTTACTCTTGGTATAGTCGGAAGATCTCAATTTAAATTTTAAATGTCAGATTCAATTCACAAAGAAATGTCAGTCCCTCACCGCCAACTTATACCTATTTACCGTATTATTTCCAGTACTTATTAGGTTACTTTACCAAATTCTATAGGTTTCTATCTCCAATTTATGAAAAAAACTTAGATCTAATATCCGTTTATTATACCTATATTTTTATAAGACTAGATATCTATAACTACATACATATTGGAATTTTTTCTTTACGCACTAGTGCGTAAAATAAAGTTTTACCCACTCGAAAATGTGTCTAAAGTACGTACTTTACACACGGTAGTAGAAAAAGGTCATTTTAGATTAGACCATTTTTCTTGCAATATTCAGTCCAAGTTTTGGTTTCGAATAGATTTCTTGTGTGAAATATTGGCCAGCTGCTTTAAGCTATTTTAGACTATTCCAATTTATTGAACAATATTTAGTTCAAGATTCTGCGCAGTGATTTGATTTGGTGATAAAATAAATATAACATTTTCAAAAATTTTGTTAGTTATTTAACCGGAAAATTTGAAATATTTATTAATTTGCACGGCTGCTCATGTCATTAAAACAGAGGAGAAGGAGTGTTTTACATTGTAGAGTGCATTTCAATAGAGAATGGGCCACCTACGTCACAGCAACATGCGCGGAAGTGACGTCATAACCGAAGCCATGTTTAAAATTTGACGTTAGACCTTTAAACCATAGGCGTAACGATTTTAATGTTATTGGGTATAAGGGATATGAGAGTAAAATTTTGAATTAATTTGAAGAAAA
This sequence comes from Galerucella pusilla, assembly GCA_910591695.1. Taxonomy (NCBI): domain Eukaryota; kingdom Metazoa; phylum Arthropoda; class Insecta; order Coleoptera; family Chrysomelidae; genus Galerucella; species Galerucella pusilla. The sequence continues at coordinate 131,634 of CAJUYI010001037.1, read as the reverse complement.
TGTTTGAATATCTGGACAAGCACCTACTTTGTTATACACTCACCGGCACGAAAAACGGAGCAGTTGAATTTTTTTAAACAAACTTAAAATTTTAATGCTTTGTGATGTTTTATTATTATAATATCTTACACACAAATAAAATAACATGTTTAAAATATTTTTTAACAACAATTGAACTTTTATTTGAAGTAAAAAAGTTTATTTGAGTTGAAATAATAAACCCCATAGATCTTATTACTTGGCCGTAAAGTGCAAGTGCATAGTTGGCCATGCATTTTGAGAAATGTGACAGATCCAACGTGACAGATACGTGTTAAATTTGTGCTGCGTTCATTCAATCTATAGTGATACATTTATTTAATCTAAAAAATATGTCTGTTAATCCCGAAACAGCGGCTGCTATTGTTGCGTTGCTTCAAGATGGGAGGAGTGAACGATATGTTACCCAACAGTATAATGTATCCAATAGCACTGTGCACCGTATTTTTACACGTTTTTTGGAAACTGGTGCTTACAATAGACGACCTGGAACTGGTCCTCAACGCAGAACTAGCGCTCGTGATGATCGTTTTATCACCTTACAAAGTCTACGAAATCGTCATGCTACAGCTGTTGAAATCAGAAATCAACTTCAGTACGTCCGGCAAACTAATGTAAGCGAGCGGACAGTTAGGCGAAGACTCAGGGAAGCCAACCTAACCAGTCGTAGACCTGCGACAGGCCCAGAACGTCTTAGGCATCATCGTGTTGCACGACTTCAGTTCGCCATAATTCATGAGCACTGGGGTGAAAATGAATGGGGGCACGTTTTATTTACTGACGAGTCCAGATTTAGCTTACGGTCTCCAGATGGCCGTGAGAGAGTATGGCGAAGGCCACACGAGCGTTTTGCTGAATGTACCTTCAGCCCTAGGGTAGGATATCAAGGGGGATCCGTTATGGTGTGGGCCGGAATTTCTCTGGAGGCACACACAGAATTGTACATCCTTCCGAGAGGCTCCTTAACTGCTGCCAGGTACATTGAGGACGTTCTCCGAGATTTTGTTGTCCCTTATGTTGATTTTATTGGAAATGACTTTCTTCTTATGCATGATAACGCAAGACATCATACTGCGAGAATCACTTAACAATATTTAAACGAGGTAAACATTCCTGTTATGAACTGGCCAGCGTTAAGCCCAGATACCAACCCCATAGAACATGTTTGGGACATGCTTGGGCGAAGAATGCGAAGTCGTGTTCCTGCTCCTTTAACTTTGAATCAGCTGCGACAAGCTCTTTTAGAGGAATGGGAACTTATTCCACAAGCGGACATTCGGCACTTGATTTTAGGCATGCCAAGAAGGATACAGGCATTAATTCGAGCACGTGGGGGCAACACCCGTTATTAATAATGCGGCTCCGAAGTTTGGGATAGCAAGTCGTTTCAGCTTTGAATAATTTAAAGTCGTTATGACACGTCAGAAATTTATTTTCGTTCTGGTTTTTTAAATTGTTACAAAAAGTTTTTTGTTCTCGTTTTTTAAATTGTTCGGAACACTTTTTTTTCTTCAAATAAAGGTTCAATTGTTGTTAAAAAATATTTTAAACATGTTATTTTATTTGTGTGTGAGATAATATAATAATTAAACATCACAAAGCATTAAAATTTGAAGTTTGTTTAAAAAAATTCAACTGCTCCGTTTTTCGTGCCGGTGAGTGTATTAAATCAGCATCCACATTAAAATAGGGTGTATAAAGAGGTGTGGATAAATTTGGAAGAAGGAAATCTATAACTGAATATAAATATAATATATTAGATTTTTTGCAAAGTTACCGAGATTCATTACAAAAAATGCGATAAGGATTTCCAATTTGTAATGTGTTATTGCTGCTGCATTAAAACAAAAGTTCAAATGTATAGCCAAAGTACCCATAACAAAAACAAGAAATCAAAATTAGTAGATGAAGATGATGATGAGCAGTAAAAATAGCAAAGATATTTATATGCATAATTCAGCAGTACACTTCAAGTGGGGAAAACATAATACTGTTTTAGTTTTTAAGTACATTTTAACACTGAACATTGTGATAAGCAATGCTGTCAATTCTGCCGTTCACTGCAAATAATAGTTACATGTAAATATGTATTATGATTAATAAGAATAACAAAAATATTAAAACAAATATTATAATGAACATTTTTCTACAAACAAGCATGTTTTGAGATTTCCTCAAATTAAAATTTCAATCTCTCGTTCATTCCAAGACATATTTTTCAAACAATTTAATACATAACCACAAATTATCAAGATTAATGACATTTTCATAGAACATTTTCATCGTGAAACAGAAACATAATTTTTAATATTAGACTTAACAATTTGAATTGTTCCAAAACTTGAACTAAATATTGCACAAGAAATTGTCTGATCTAAAATGACCTTAACATAATTGTAATCTGCTATCAAAACTGAAATCCATTTACGCATAACCTCTTATAGAGATAAACAATTTTGAAAATGCAGTAACTTATACAAAATTTAATATTATGAATTTCGTAACTAACAAAATCAACTTATGATATAGATACGTAATTTTAAACTTCTAATTGAGTAGTTTATATAGAATGTCACATCCATTTGAAAAACAATTATTATTTATGGTATTTGACTAATATAATATGGAAAGGAAAAAAGTAAAATCCAAAAAAAAAACGAGAAAATAGGACGATTAGAAAGTTCTAGTAGGGATAGATACACCTGCGGCACAATAGGTGTCAGTATTTGTCACCTAACATATTAGGAGCGGGTAAACATACAACACGGCTCCACCCACCACGTCAAATTCAGCAGTTGAGGTGCGCGTCCAAGTAGCCTTTAACCACCGTCCATAAATTTCCTTTGAAGTTGTTGAAATGTACCGCGTTTTTTGTGATCGGTCATAAATCATGCAGATAACAGCAAAAATGTGTTATACGGGGGTCAATCGGCACCGTGATCAATATGTTTACTCGGAAGTATGTCTACGAGGGACAGGCGTTAAATATTGATCATATTTAATATTTATGAATATTTATTTCTTTTTAAATGAAACCAACAGTTGGTTTAATTTACAAAGGAATGAGTAGATTCCACAGAGTAAGAGTTCAAACAGTAAATTTCACGAATATTCATTTATGAATATCATAATTTAACATAACGTAACATAATAAGTATAAAATAATTTGAATAATGAATTACATAGATCTATTGAACTAACCTAAATTTAGAGAAGCTAACTTAGGAAAATTAAAACCATTCTAGCAGAAAACAACTACCCACGACAATTTACTAACAAAATTATCAATAAACGAATTCATTCCATATATAACAACTCCCAAACTAATAAAAAAATCCAATACTTATATTTCGCTTCCCTACGTGAATGGTCTCTCAGAAAAACTAAACAAAATAACACAAAAGGAAAAAAGATCAATTTCCCACAAACTGATTGACACCAACAAGATATTTTTCTCAAAAATTAAACCAAAAATAAATAAACACAAGCGAACACATACAGTGTATCAAATTCCTTGCCAAGATTGCTCCAGTACATTCATTGGCCAGAGTAAACAATATCTGCAAAAGATTACAAGTTCACAAATACTCCGAAACAGATGTAACAGCACTCTCACATCATAGATAACAAACAGGACATGCATTTAACTATGACCAAACTAAAATTCTCGCAAAGGAAAAAAACGATAAGGTGAGAAATGTTTTGGAAATAATCCATATTAAACAAAATTCCAACAGCATTAATTCTAGAAATGACATAAAAATCTTCAGCATTATTTTTGACGGAATTTTATAAAAATAATAACAGATAATTATTTGAGTACCACCTCTGAAACTTTTTGTGCCTTACTATTGAATATATACTAAAATTTCACCTGTACTATCAAATAAAAATTTCAAAATGCAGTTGTTACTAGGAAAAAACCAATAATGTATGTTTTTTTTGTAAGTTATATATTAAAACTTGAAAGGCAAATACTGGAACCCTACCTGAGATAATTATACGACAGTCTAACCTAAATTCGAATAAACTCGGACAGAAACAGAGCAATAAGATCGGTGAGAAGCCATTATTACAGTCCTTGATGCTCAAAAAACTAGGTTCAAATAAAACGTTTATTTCGCGCACTCAGTAGAACTCGTATCGACACTGCGAACTATTCAATTGAAGACACTCTGTTAAACTAGCTAGCCCACCCGGTGGGCACTCGAGGCAAACCGGCAGGGCAAGGGATGCGCGAGGACAGGAGGGGACGATTTCAGGTTTCGGCGAGAGTAAGCAGACTTATTGAAATTTATGGACGGTGCTTTAACCTTCTATTCGATATGACTGAATGTGAGCTGATTAGCGCAGTTGGTAGGGTATTCAGCTCACAACTCAGAGGTCGTAAGTTCGAAACCCGGTTAGGTGCTTGGTTTTTCTGTTTTTTTTTAGTTTTTAATTTCTTATTTTCTGATATTTCTATACATAGTTACACTTTGATCAACCGGGTTTGGGCCTGGGTTTTCTTGTTTTTTTTTTAATTTTATATTTCTGATATTTACCTACATATTTATTTCAATATTGTTATGTTACTACTAAATTTGGCACAGTCTTGAGTCATGCGCAGTTGAAGGAGCCGTGTTGTAGGTTTACCCGCTCCTAACATATTTGCAAGTAGAAGATGAGTCACTACAATACAAATATCAACCGCGCATATCCCTAATTACAAGATAGCAGCTTGTCTAATGCCAAACGTGACACTTATGGTCATTTCCGGACGTGCGCAGTTGAAATTTGTCATATGTTACCAACCTTAAAAAATAATTATTCATATCGGATTTATCTCTAGCTAATCACTATAAACTATTACTAACTAAGCCTAATTTTACTTTAAAAACACTTCAAATTCACGGAGCTGTACTTAATAATAGTAAAAGTTGTGAGTGATGTCTTACCTTGTATGGGAATCACTTTGTATATTGTACATATTGCCAGTAGAAGGAATTTCAACATAATAATCCTGTAACAAATAAAAAAATAATAAATACTTGATTGGTTTTTATAATAAATACTTGATTGGTTTTTATGTTCTATTGGAAAAAATTTTATGGCTAGTACGTAAAATAAAAAGACTCGAAATACGCTTGTTTATGGTCTAATTCTTGATAGATGACGCTGCTATATACGCCAAAAACATAATTTACCCCAATAAGAGTTGTGCAACTTTATTTTCTCATTAAGGATACAGGAAATGATAAATTACGTATGTCGTAGACACATGAAGTGATGCAGATTAAGATATATACTTACTCAAGATTGTTCTGTATTGAAAAGGCACCATATAAAATAGCAAGCAGCATAAATTTTTAAAGCAAAACATGTTTCTAAAGGCGCGATGCCGCTGTTTGCCAATTGGCAAAGCCGACCGTTTTGGCACGTGCCAATAAGCTAGCCGTGTGCTAATGAAAATCGCTGCAGTGTTGGTCTCCTTCAAAGGAAGCCAATAAGAACGGAGAGTGGGGACGTACTTTAGTGTGATTCAGACTGTCTACCAGTTAGCACGTGCTTTCAAATGGATTGGACGAATGGGAAAGTAATTTGACAAATCTATACAGGAATCGTCCTGTTCTGTGAACATTGGGCGACTAACCTAAATGAATGCCAACACATATGTGGACGTTTTTACAGTCGCTGGCACTGCCAAAGGCAAATCGCGGCATAGCATGAACGCGCCTTAAGAACTGTCAGCTCCAAAATGGTGTGGGAATGCCTAGACATACTTAAATAGGCGAGAACAATATAGTCACCTTACTATGGATTCCAGGACATACTGGAATAGAACGAAATGAAATAGCAGATGAACTAGCAAAGAGGAGGACTGAAATACCTTTCTGGGGGCCTGATCCCTTTTGCGGAATCAGCCCCAATGTAATATTGGAAGAAATAGGTAAAGCCGAGAAAAAGAGAAGATCTGACCATTGAAAAGATCTAGTAGGGCTTATACAATCCTAACGGGACATTGTCGCGCATAAATGGGCACCTGGAAAAGATCAAAATAGTGGAGGAAGAAGAATGCAGATTTTGTGGCATGGAAGAAGAAACCTCCATCCACATACTTTCGAACTGCACAGCACTTCAGAATCCTAGAGCACAGCACCTGGGAGATTACTGGATAGAAGAGGAACATCTAAGTTGAAGCCTGCAGACATCCTAAAATTCCTTCGGGAAATAGGACTAAAGGAATTGCTAGTTTGTGAGACTCTCCTCAGAAACTAAGTAGAAGTAAGGGGGCACAATAGATCTTTTAGGTCTCAGTGAATGTCACCCCAAAATACATACCTACAGACATGTATTTGGAAATATGTTGAGGGATTTTTAGAATATTCTACCGCACTTTGCATAACTATGTGCCTGTTTACAAGTTGTCAGAACCAAACATGAGCCCCGGAAAATATGCGAACTAAAATAAGGTCCATTAGTAATTGTTAAATATAATCGTAATAATATGACCGAGTGATTTCATCAACATACATCATTTTATTCATTCTGAATCAGTGTTGTCAATGCGAGGATGACTATCTGATTTTTAGACAATTTCACTAATTTGGATCCAATAGTTTTTCGAATATTTTGTAGAAGGGATATATAAAATGGCTATTGTTTTTGGAGATTCTCCATATTGACTGGGGTCGATGACTTTATTTAGATAACCAATGTGTCCTTTTGGTAATTATGACAAATTCTGATAATTTGAATAGTAGGTTCGGGTAATTTTCATTTTTGCATCGGCAACACTGGACTATAACCAGTTCATATTTTGTTGCTTTCCATAGAAACTTGACCCTTCTTTTTCATGACATTAATACAGTCATGTAATTTGAAAATATAGACATTTAGGGCAAACGGTAGTTTTAGTTTTGGTCCAATATAAATTTTTGATTAATATTTAGAGTTACATTTTTAGCAAGTTTGACTTTGTTCACATATCTCCTAACAGTTGACATTTATGGTATCGATATTTGGTTATCGATTCAAAATATCGAATTGTTACTACAAAAATACAATTACAGCAACATGAACACGCCCACCAGGGCTCATGTTTGCTTCTGCCAACTGTAGACACATAGTAACTATTTATAGCATTTGCTGGTCATTATTGGAATCTAAATAAATACATCTACTTAGATATCGAGTTATTTGTATATCAAAGCTACACATTTTATTCATAAAGGCTTTTCACCACCACAGTTATTTTTCTAATAACAGTTCAGTTATTATTAGCTACTCCCAACTCTATATATTGGAATAACAATGCGTGAAGAAAAGTTCTACTTTCTTTTTATTATAACGTATATTAATATATTACTTGCGCTTGTACGCAAATTCTAATAAACAGTTAATATTCATGTTATTATCAAAACACAATTTATGATTTCTCTATCAATTATGTTGATTTTTTTACTTTATTAATTTTAAGTACGACTTGAGCCCGTAAATATTTTCACCAGTCTTTATTAATTTTTTTTACTCATAAATATACTTTCATTTTAAATATATATGTACTTACTCAGAGACAATAAAGTTCACACCTTTCCACTACAGCAGCCTTACGAAGGCAAAATTGTTAACTTCAAACTCCAATATAATGAGAAGATTACCGAATAGGAATGTTAAGTATTGTCGAGTGGCAATTGTCCAATTTATTCCTTCTAACAAACGTTTTATTTATTGCGCAAATGATATATTTCTTCATTTATCAACTTAAAAAAATATCTCGTATAAACTCGTTTCAAAATTAAATGCGATGATAATGTTTGTGAAATTTATAAATAAATTTTTTCTTACCAATTTATATTTATTAGCGATAAATATTATCTTATTTAATAAAAGTTCAATAGAACTTGATGTCACTGTACTTAATCTGCATAAAATAGACCAAAAACACATCAGTCTTTACATTTTAAAACATTCTTCGGTGTAATTGTTTGATGCGCATGCGCAAGAATCATTTTCTGACGTCTATAACGGTATATTATACACCAAGGAGGTGAAGACTATTATTATTGACCGAGCACCAAGAATACGGTGCGAGGTTTATAAATGTTTTCAACACCATGGTGTATATACAATTTTTTCCACTACTAGCCAAATTTAAGACAAAAATTGAAAATAATTCATAAACGCACCACGAGAAGCGTTTACCCCGTCGTCTGACTGACAAGTACACTGTCAGTTTTCGATATAATATGAACGTACTCGTTATGTCATCAGTCATTTTTGGTTGAGCGCGAATTTTAAACTAATGGCACTTTTATTCAAATAATTTTATCTTGATAAGTAATTTCAAGCAGCAAATATGTTAAAGACAATCTCCTGGGTATACAAAATTATGTCGCCCAAGTTTTTGTTGAACTACTATCCGTGAATTCTCAAAATATTTGAATTTGTCCATTATTGATCTAGGTTAATAATAGAAAATTATCAACCACTAATAGAGAAATTCAACTTCAAAGTTGGCTAGGAGCAATAATTGTCAACTTCACAGCTAGTAGTGGAAACAATATTGGACAACCAAAGAAGAAGTAATTCTCAAAATATTTGATTTTGTCCATTATTGGCCTATAGGTTAATAACAGAAAAAAATATTAACCACTAATAGAGAAATTCAACTTCTCAGTTGGCTAAAAGAAGCAATAATTGTCAACTTCACAGCTAGTAGTGGAAAAAATACATATTATGTAATCTCTCAAAGGGTTTTTAGTTGGACAACCAAAGAAAAAGTAACACAAAATCGCTTGTCTGGATGTTTATGTAAAAGTTTACCAATTTTACCTTTTTTTAATCCAAATTTTTTACCAGCAATAAATTCGGATTTAATTTAACGATCAGACAGATATAAATTTTCTAAGCGCCATTCAGACGTTGCCTCTGGGTAATGAATCGAATTCTTTTGACTCTCAACACACGTGAAAGTTTCAAAAATATTTATTACGTGTTTTTACAACATACTGTACGTCGTACGTCGTAAATGCTCTTCTCAGAGACGTAGAAACCGTAATAAAAACAAAAATATTATGTGGGTACTTTTAAAAAGCTAAGTAGAAAGTTTCACAAGTTGATAAAAGGTTTAGTTTCGCTGTGAATAATTTTCTTAGTCAAAAATATAAACAGTGTGCACTAGTTACTTCTTAAGGTTCCAAAAATTGATTGAAAAAAAAAGTAAAAAACTGTAAAGCTGACACCGTTCACTTGCTTCAAACATTATTTACAAAATGTTTTATATTGCTTCAAAAATTATTCACACTACGTCTATGTATTCCAAAGTCATTTTCTTTTTCCTACCAGATGTAAGAGTGAGATTGAGAACCTTGAAAGAATAATAAAAGTAAAAAGCTGGAAGCTCGTAATATACAGTATGTTTATGCGGCTACCGAATTGTATTAAATCTGTCCATGAACAGGGTCAAGTTTGAAATTCCAATTGAATCGTTGAGTAATTAGAAGCACGTGTTAGGCCGTTTTTTGAAACTAAATAAAGCTAAAAAGAAGTGATATTTTTAATATTCCTTGTTGTAACTTTTTACTGCAATATACAGATGGCGAAAAGTCTGTTCGAGCCATGCGATTTACACAAGTGTGACAAGGAAAATATGAGAAAAACACTTGAAAAAGAGAGAAGAATAATTGTGCGCAGTCAGCTGTTGCCAAATGTATTTATCTGTAAAAGTTATTCCCAATTTTTGTCGGCAACAATGTTAAATACCAATAATTGTTAAATCAAAAGCAGTATAGATTTTATTTATTGCAGATTGTAATTTGTCCATTTATTTTCTTGAACTATAATATTTTATTATTATCTGTGTTGATCTCACTTATTTTTCAAAAGTCAATAATATACACCCCACAAAAATTATCGCATCACTTATTATTTTTTAAATATTTCAAATGTGTTGCCTGTTTTTCGAATTTTATTATTATTACTAATTGAAACACCAAAAGTTACGCCTTTTGCAACATTCATTTTATATCAGTTTAATCTACTAAGGACAAAAAGTTTGATTTACCAAAACACAGAAAACATCTATACAAAAAAGGTAGAACGTGTCGCGGGACACACGGTAGGAACTTTAGTTCCTTTTAAGCAAAAATTATGTAATACATCTGACGTTATAGATAAACAATTTGCATATTTCTTGGTGGTCGAGTAGTAAGCAAACCTGACTCTCACGCGGTTGTCCCGGGTTCAATTCCCCGTGAAGAAGTTTTTGTTTATTGTTAATTTTATTTTTAAATAATTATTCTGCTTGATATTAATAACGACAACAGGTAGACGTTTGAAATATTTAGCAGAATATTCATTATTATAGATAATAACCCTTCATGAGGGAGTCCGACTGGCAACATCTACTTATAACAGCATCATTATATTTAAAAAGGGAAACCGTAGCATTATACAAATTGGACATTCAAGAACTGTACGTTTTCCACACAAAAATTAATGGGAACATAAAATTTAATTGTTAAATTTCCAATTTGAAGTTATATTACAGTTTATAGAAATTTTTATTTTCTAGATTTTCCTTAATGGGGCGTAGAAAAAATATGCTGTTCGACTCGTGTGGATTGTCCATATCGCCCTTGAACGATTGAGCACTCCGCCTACGGCGTCGTGCTCAAACTTCGTCCTCGTGCGATATGGCCATCATATCCACACTAGTTGCACAAACTACTATTTCTATCAAAATATGCCCTTTTACATTTAAAAACAACCTGCCAAATGTCAAATTAATTTATCCATCTATTTTAAAGTTATCGAATTAAAACATTCAAGTTTTCAAAATTTCAACACCCTGTATTTCGAAAAGTAAATGTGCTAGACCCCTTAATCCTCATAGCATTTTGTCCAATTTTACGAGAGGAATCTACATGCAAACGTTGTAATTACCCTTAACGTTCGAGATGCTTATACCATTTTTTGCGCGATCGTATTGAAATAAATTCCGAATAAAATAATTTAAATTTCTTCGAAATGAACGAAATGTCAAAAGTGACATTTATACTTCTCGATCAGTTTAAAATATATTTTGCATTTTGATAAAATTGTTTTTATGCTATAATTTATTACTTTTCGATATCTGAACGGTAAGTAAATCACTTACCGACGTGTTAAACTTAGAAACCAGTAAACACAACCTACCGTGCTGACAACCGATGCTGTAAATTAAAAAAAAAGATCAATAGGAAATAATAGTAAAAATTTATCCGAACAAATTCAAGTAGATCACCAGCACTGCGAATACCAGCTTTGCATAGAATTTTAATATAGCATCGGTGGTTCAGTGGTAGAATGCTCGCCTTCTACGCGGGCGGCTCAGGTTCGATTCCCGGCCGAAGCATATGAATTCGTAAACGAGAGAGAGACTCAGGAGAGAGCACACGCACGCAAGCAAGGCAGATAACGAAGCAACATAACGTAACGTAACGATCAGATCTTTTGCGTCGCGATCCCCGGTCGCTCAAACATAACCTGACGTAAAGAACTAAAGTCCCAAAAATGAACGGTGCTTGAACTAAAACCAGCTAATGAATTTCTAATAGCGAGTGATGCCGCCCCTCGCTCTAATTACAGCTTCCATTCGTCTTGGAAGGCTTCTAAACAGGTTCTGGACGTATCCTTGCGGTATGTTCTTATTGGTGCCGGATGTTGCTGAATTTGCCATCCTAGATGGTCCCAGACATGCTCTATTGGGTTAAGGTCCGGGCTACGTGCAGGCCAATTCAGGGTGGACGAGCATTATCGTGCTTTAGCACAGAGTTGTCACCGATACGAGGCATATATGGGACTACATGGGGTTCTAGGATATTAGTTATGTATCTGTCAGCATTTAGTCTTCCATCATTCACTGGTACTAACTCGGTGCGACCCTCGAAAGAAATTCTTCCCCAAACCATGATAGAGCCACCACCAAAGCTTTCAGTTTGACAAAAATTAACCTGATCGTGCCGTTCACCACGTCGCCTATATACTGGTACACGCCTATCTGATGAATACACACAAAAACTTTGATTCATCCGTGAATAAAATATTGGACCAATCTTGAATATTCCAATTTGCGTGTTCTCGAGCAAATTCCAATCTTGCTATTCGATGCTCTCTGGTAAGACGTGGACCTCTAGCTGGCACTCTGGCTCGTATACCAGCTTCTCTCAGCCTATTTCGAATTGTTTGTAGACTTATTCGGACATTACAAGCAGCCAACAGATCTCTTTGCAGCCTTAGAGCGGTAGTATGCCTAATTCTTAACGCCGTTAACCTCAAATAACGCTCATCTACTACCGAAGTTACCCTTCCTCGGCCTTGTCGGGGTCTTCAGGTTAGCTGCCCTGTTTCTTGGTAGCGAGTAACATTTCTGGATATGGTGCTTTGTTGAACTCCAATTACCCCAGCGACGTATCTTTGACTGCGGCCATCTTGTATGAGCGAGATGATTCTAGCGGCTTCTTCATTCGTCACATGTCTTGTTAAACGTTGAGGCACATCCATTATTAACAAAATAAATTTAAATTTTCACTATACAATTACACAATTTGCTTAGAAAGTTCTCGATATCAATGCATTCTCCAAGACAGAAATGGTTTACTCGAGCATTTTTGCTTCCAAAAAAATTTGTAAGAAATTGTGATAATTTTTTGCCCATGATAAGAAACCAGAAAGAACTATTAAGTTGATACATATATATAGATTGTCCCAAAAAACTAAAATTAAGTATTAAAAATATGCTAAAATACCAGTGATGCGATATTTTTTGTGGGGTATTTATTACCAATATCAAATTTCTCCCAATAAATACGGCGTTATCTCGTATTAAAAGTTGAATGCAAAATAAGATAATTAGTCCTTAGAAAGTACCAAACATTTTAAACTGGCAACGCTGTTTTCTTATCAGATTGGTAGCTGGAACTGAAAACACGCCCTACGCTGACTGCGAACAATTATTCTTCTCTCCCTTTCAAGTAGTTTATACTTGTCGTACTTGTGTAAATCGTATGGCTCGTGTAGACTTTTCGCGATCTGTGATAAAGTACCTCCTATATTTCTCAATATTTCGGTATCTGGTCTTAAATATTCAATTATAAAAGTTCATAAATCTCTCTTTGTGCAGTATATAGCGAATCCTTTAAGTTAAGACGAGATATCTTGGAATGGAGTATACCTTTATGCTTTTAAACTTCAAGAATACGACGACCTTGAAAATACAGGGTGTCCCACTATAAAGTAACACATTTTGACGGCTTATTACTTGAGAATGGAAAAAGATATATACGTGCAGTTTTCGCTAAACTTCTTATGTACTTTGGTAAGTTTATCTGAAACCGTGAAAGGAATGCAGTCGAAAACATTCGACATTGACACATTTAACTATGAAAAAACTGAAGTGCTTACTATGTAGTGATAATAATTAGAAAAGGGTCTTTTTATTATCAACAATATTAAAAATATGATTAAACGTTAATTTTATAATGTAGATACTTGTTTCCTTGGATTTATTCTATTAACATTATTTTTTCAATTTATGAATATTTAAAGATGAACACTTTTCCAAATATGTTATGGGCTTTTTGAAGCTCTGGCAGCGTTGTACGAAAACCATAATGACCACACCCTCCGAATTACATAATTGGTGATTTGTATCGACCAGCTGACTTCTTATTGGCAAGCGCGTGCGTGAGATCTTCCCTCTCACTTCGTCAGTTAACTGATATTGATTTATCCAGTGGCGTTGGTATTGTCAGTTATCTTTGTATTTTCAGTTTTACTTGGTAAAATAGGTACCGTACGCCATTTGTACGTTTGACAGATAGGCGCCATGTTTTTCCTCGCCTCTTACCGATCCCGTATAGCTTCAGATAAACTTGCCAAACTATAACTCCTTCAAATTTTTATTGACATAGTTGCCAAATGTATATTTTTTCCCGAAAGCGCCGAAAAAAAAATGACCATTTTTGAAACGAAATTATTGGTTTATTTAAAATACAGCACCCTATATTTCTTAATACGATCTGAAAGTCCCTTTTTTCCCTTTCCAAAACTGTATACATTATCGGCATACACTCAAGTTTTTAGGTAACTTTCGACGACGACTTTTGAGACTTGCAAACGGTGTCATAAAAAACTTAAACATTTCTAAGTATTTCAGTGAAAGCCGCTCATTAATCCCTTGTCTCATTTTCGAGTTATAACGTTTCCAAGCTGTTAAAATGTGATAATTTACGTTTGGAAGTTATTGACATGGTTTCATAAAAAAATAAATCTTTCCCTAAAAACTTGAGTATATATCAATAATGTATACATTTTTGGAAAGGGGAAAAAGGACACTTTCAGATGGTATTAAAAAATATAGTGTTGTATTTAAAATAAACCGATAATTTTTTTCGGCGCTTTAGGGGAAAAAATATACGTTTGGCAACTATGTCAATAAAAATTTGAAGGGAATATGAGAAGTTTAGCGAAAACTGTGTTACTTTATAGTGGGACACCCTGTATATAAAACCTTTCAAATTGCCTGCATATATTTCAAGTACAACTCTCTAACAGCTACTTACAGTGTTTTCAACGTTGAGTACATTTACATGCTTTCGTTCACTTGGAAGTGTAATGACTCCTTCCAGCTGATGTGTTTGGTAAAGGTAATGTTATTGACGGTTTAAAAACAAAGATCAATGTTTGTATTGAACGTTTATAATAAAGATTTACTTGTAAAAATAATGTTCCTCATTCCACAGATACTTTTACTTCCTTCTATAGAAACTTTACAGATATGGACAAAACAAACAGTCATTTGCTCTTTAGACTACTTGTTTTTTATATAATATCATACATTATTAGTTTGCATTTGAAATATACAATAAAGTAATGAAAATGGAGGAAATAAATGTTAAAATTTCAGTACTCTTTTAAAGCTTATTCATAGAGTATTTAACAATACTTATTAGCAAACGACCCTTTTCTATACAGGGTGTCCCACGACTAGTTAAAACTATCTGTATATGGCAAAATACTTATAGTAAAATCATGAAAATTTCTACGTTTGGGTTTTCGGATACGATCTTTTTAACTAAAATATTTTCAGAGATGGCAGCAGTGGCGGATTTACCACTAGGCAGACTAGGCAACCGCCTAAGGCCGCAGTCCCTAGGGGGCCGCAAGGCAAGACCATTTTTGTAGATTGTATAAGCTGCGCGCCAATGTTATGCTAGTTTCAACGTTGCCAAGTTGAGGTTTAATTTGTTTTAAAATAGCCCTTAAAAAATTTGCCAAAAATTTGCAATTTTCGGTTAAATTTTAGAAAATACAGGGGCCGCTCGAAAAGCCTTGCCTGGGGCCTCCAATGTCTTATATCCGCCACTGGATGGCAGACTTCCGGTTCTACCGGAAGTCAACTGCAACTTTGTTATTTCGAATAGAACACCCTGTATATTAATACATTTTTGAAATCTACGTAAAATTTTAATATAGTTTTGTCTGAAAATTTTTTTCGAAAAATGCATACTTTTTGATTTTTTTGGAAAAAATTTGACCGTTGCAGATCCTTGTAATTATAGGTCAGACGTATTTGAATCTATGTTGAAAAATTTTTCATTTTATACAGGGTGTGTATAAAAAGTGTTCAAAGTTCAACTTCATAAATATCAAATTTCTTTATTTTCTTAAATAGAACCACAACATTTGAATGCATTCATGGTAAAAAATAAGGCAAATTCATGTATACTTCCCTATACCTAAACCTAACCGTTATCCAGATATTGAATGTTTTCTGTAAATTTTGGGAGATGCAGGTGTGGTCTAAATATTATTTTGACCCGTTGATACAAGCACTAAGAAATAAAAAAGATTTTGTAAATTTGCTTTTAATACATGGTAAATATGGCAAAGTTGTTACAAGAACATATTTATGTACTTTATTTGCAGTAAGATATCCTGCATCTCTAAAAATTTATAGAAAACATTTAATATCTGGATAACGGTAAGGTTTAGGTATAGGAAAGTATACATGAATTTGCCTTATTTTTTACCCCTGAATGCATTAAAATAGAAAAACCGGGTGGTTCCTTTTAAAAAATAAAAAAATTTAATATTATTGAAGTTAAACTTTGAACACTTTCTATACACACCCTATTATATAAATGAAAAATTTTTCAACATAGATTCAAATAGGTCTGACCTTGCTAAAAGGGTCTGCAACCGTCAAATTTTTTACAAAAAATATGCATGTTTCAAAAAAAGTTTTCAGACAAAAGTATACTAAAAGTTTACGTAAATTTTAAAAATGTATTAATATACAGGGTGTTCCATTTAAAATAACAAAGTTACAGTCGACTTCCGGTAGAACCGGAAGTCTGCCATCTTTGAAAATATTTTAGTTAAAAAGATCGCATCCGAAAACCGAAAAGTAGAAATTTTCATGATTTTACTATAAGTATTTTGCCATATACAGATAGTTTTAACACGTCGTGGAACACCCTGTATACAGCTGGACGAGCTAACTTGGATCTGGTATCTTCAAAGTAACATACGTAAAATCACGAAACAGTTACTCTGCTTAAATATAAATTTTTGCAGTATACTACACTAGCTACTGAGACAAATATCAATTAGGTAACGGTACCAGTGTGTGTCTCAATATAGAAATATATTCATCGGTGGCCATTTTTCATTCATTCATTATATATAACATGAACTGAATCTATTTATTTTTCAACTAAAATTAACAAAAATAATAAAATTGAATACAGTTACCCAATCTGACTCACATATATACAATATGTCCCCCTAAGTTGGAATCATATGGAAAACTTTTTTATTATTATTTAAGAAGAAAAGTTATTCTTCATAAAAGGGTCTGCATTATCTAAAACCTATAATACCGTCATCAAATATCAAATTTTTGGAACTTTAGTTCCTTATGTTAGGTTGGAGCGAGGAAAAAATCTGACCGAGCGAAAGGGGTCGCGACAATTACGTTTTTTTCCCAAAGGAGCCGTCCCTTCGCCGGTACCACCTCAGCCTCCTGGGCTTATTGTGGATATTCCTAGTGTTCTGACTACAACCTATTCAGCCAATCCGTTCCCTGTATTAGCTCATACAGGTTCTTTGCTGGTTGGTTGTAGAAGTCGTCTGGAGTCATTTGGGTTCTGCCATACAGTTTCTGCCTTCTGTGGTCCAGCGACTCACAGTTGCATAGTATATGCAGAGCTGTTTCGGTATTCTTTTTGCATCTTCTGCATGTAAGGTCTCCGTTATACAGCCCTATTTTGTTTAGGTGCTCCTTGGGGGAAAGTGTCCCGTAAGTAGCCCCGTTATGGTGCGTAGTTTGTTCCTGCTCATCGAGAGCAGTTCTTTCGCTACTTTTTCTGATAGTTCTTTTATGAATTTCTTCCCATGTCTTTGCCTGGTTGTATTCTTCCAGTGTTTATTGTGTTGTTCTTTCAGCCACCCTTTTAACCATGACCTCGTTAAGCATCTGGGGATGCCCACAGAAGGTTCGGGTCCGTTCATCATAGTTGACGATCCTACTTTTGCGAGTTCGTCAGCTTTTTCATTGCCTGCGATTCCTTTATGACCTGGGACCCACTCCAGTGTTACACTGTTCCGAGTCGCCAGTCTTCTAAGTTCTTCGCCGCATTCCCATACTAGCCGAGATGTCACCCTATAGCTCCGAAGTGCTTTAAGGGCAAAGGGCAGCTTGACAGTCACTGTAGATCCTGATCTGCCTGTTGTAGACTCTCATATTATTTGCTATTGCACATGCAAGTATTGCATAGACCTCTGCTTGAAATACAGAGGCGTATTTTCCTAGCGAGACGATTCCTTCATATTTGCTCGTCTTGCTTTATATGCCCGCTCCAGTTCCGAGTTCATTTTTTGACCCGTCTGTATACCAGATCAGTTCATTCGCTCTACTAAGTGTTGGTGCGTTCTCTTCCTCAAGCTCCTTTCGATCTTTGATGACAATCTCGAAGTTCTTGTGAAAGCTATATCTGGTGGTCATGTGGTCTGTTGGCATTTTGAAAATGTCATCATCCACTTGCCTTATCTCTGTGTGTCCTCTCCCTTGTGCAACGTCATGGTCTGATGCTTTTTCCAGTTGGGTTAGTGCTGCCCTTGCTTCGCACATTATGACACAATGTAGCGGAGGAAGGTCTAGCTTTGTCTCCAGCGTCGCTGTAGGAGTACTCCCTCCTCATTGCCCCTGTAATGCCAATGCATGCAAGTCTTTGGACCTTGATAACTTTAGCATAGCAGAGGATTGTCTGATCTTTGGCCACCATACCAGAGATGCATATGTGATCCTGGGAATGACAACCATTTTGTACAGCCAGTATACCATGCTGGGTCTAAGTCCCAATTTAGTGCCGTAAGTGCGTCTGGCAACCATGAAGGTCACCTCTGCTTTCTTGATCACGTGCTGGAGGTGTCGGTTCCAAGTTAAGTCTGGGTCTAGGATAACCCCAAGATATTTTACTTCATCCGACAACCGTATTGGTTCACCTTGAAGCGTCAGAGGGCCAAGTCCTTCCCTTTTCCTTCTTCTGGTGAACGCAATTATCTGTGTTTTCGAAGGACTAATACGTAGCCCTTCTTTTACAGTCCAGCCTGTTAATACTACCATTACGTTACGTTGTTACGTTATGTGCCTCGACTCGGCCGGCGAGCTAGTCTCTCGGCGCAAAATTTTGATTGTCAGCATACATTATGTATTATTAATTACAGTTAATAGTTTTCTAGCTTCAATATGAATTAAATTATATAATTTTTAGAAATTAGTGAAACCTGCAAGCTGGAAAATGGCTTAGAAGTAGTAATGGTAGTTGTTTACATTTCAAATAATCAAAAGATGACAATTGTTCGAGAGTTCATTTTTCGAGCTTTGGTTGAGTATTCAAAAGAAGGTTCACAATTATTCAAGGAATTTGGTAAAGACTATGACAAAATTCCACTTATTTTGGCAGGCGATTTTAATATTAACTTCAAAGAAGAAGAATCGGATTCATTAAGAAACATTCTTAAAGAAAAATTTGATTAAGATATGAACAACGATCCAGAACAATCAACCACAAGATACCATACTACTATTGATGCTGTTTTCTCAAGATATTTGGAAAAAATGAAATCAGAAACATACATCTCATATTTCAGTTATCATAGACCTATTATTTCAATGATCGAATGCAATGACTAGATTTGAATACTTAATATGTACTTTGTGCCAATCAACTTAATATCTTCTGTATGTTCCTTGTGGTATATTATTCATTCTTTTTTTAATTTCTTGATTGTCTAGTTGTCAAATTTTTTCTGTTGTGTCAGTTAGGGATAAAAATTAATTTCTACTTATTTTTTCCTGACAACGGTAGCTGGTACCGAAACGTTGAAATAAAGAATTTAAAAATATTGTGGTTTAATTTCCCAAGAAATTAAAAAAAGATTCAACTTAATGATAAGATTTTTATTTATTTATAATTAATACTACTGTATATTTTTGTTAAATGAAGTTTCATCCAGAGTAAAATAAATTCTTATATATTAATATGTGTATTTATTTATTGATTCAAAAAATTTGATTATTGCTTAAAATGAACTAAAGTTCTACTTTTTTTAGTCGCATACGAGGTTTGTCAAAAAATATAACTTTCACTCAAGAGTAAAGTACCTTTAAATTTGACAATATCGAACAAAGGTTCATAGAAAAAGTTGATCAGAATTAAAAACTACGATTAAATATGTAATTACATTCATTTAAATTGAAACATCAGATTATTTTATTTTTTACTTATAATGTTTCTATTTTGAATGAACATTTATCTCTTGTGATTACGAAACACATGATAATCTTTTAGGTTCTCCTTGTTTTTTAATAATTTTGCATTCAAGTGCATATTATTATATTCATTTATTTTGCAAATAATAAAATACATTCAAACATTAAGTTATAAAATTAACATCACATTAATGTTAGAAACTAACAAATTTAATTTTTACTTAGGTATACTAATTCTTCGACATATCCACCTTTTTTTAGTAGCATTTTTCGATATTGTCAAATTTAAAGGTACTTTACTCTTGAGTAAAACTCATATTTTTTGACAAACCTCGTATACGACTAAAAATTTGATATTTGATGACTAAACTATAGGTTTTTGATATTGCAGAATTTTTTATGAAGAATAACTTTTCTTCTTAAAATTTATAATAAAAAAGTTTTTCATATGATTCCAACTTAGGGGGACATATTGTATATTATTTGCACTAAAAGTCAGTATACTATAAGCCTCGCCTTTCGCTTATGCATCACAATTACACTGAATTGAATAGCCAGGAAGTAACAGTACTTTACTTCACTGTAATTGAGTTTCAGTTAGTATCATCTAACATTAACAAAAGAGATTTCTAAAATAAAAATCGTAATAGCACGAAAATAATAAAATCAAAATCATGAATAAAAATTTAAGGTATACACATGGGATTGGTGGTGTAGAAAACGGAAGATCTGAAGTTTTCTACGATTCCAAATAACATAATTACGTAATTTTTTAGGGATATCTCTATTGTTCTGTAATTTAAAAGTGTTTAAATTTGACACGCAGTCTGAAAACGTTTATATGCAAGTTTAAAGTCCCTCGGGACAAATTGTTTATTAATTTAGGCTTTAACGATCGCGTGGCAACTATTCAAAAAAATATATTAAAAATTGAATAGATGAGGCTTTTACTTGATGTAGATCCATACTAAATGATGAAATGAAACAATTTAATTTGTTAACATCTACATTAAATTAAAATTAAAGTTGTGACGCGTTTCGCTCCTCAGTAGCTTTCTCAAACGAGTGGAGGTATAATGAAACATTTTTCATTTATACCAGTGCCTTAATACTGAATTTTACGGATATTGACAATAATATTATAATCTATTTACATGGAAATAAAAAACAAAAAGTATCTTAATATGGGAATAACTAAAGTATTTAACAAGTTTACCTGGAAATTCATTCACAACAATCTTACCGGAACCTTTCTAGATTAAAAGGTTTAATAAGGGAGAATTGTTGATATCTATTTTGCCATTAAGAAGATTATCTGAATATTTGTTTTTATTAATCTCAAGAGCTTCTGAAATATTTAATTTTAGGAATTTATGTTCTATATGCAAAATTACAAAATTTGAATCGAAAGTGTGTTGGTTTGCTAATAAATGATTTGAGTAGTTGGAATCTGATTTTTGGTTGTCATAGCTACGTTTATGTTCTGAAATTCTAGTTTTAAAGTTCTTAAAAGTTCTACCTATATAAATTTTATCACAGTTGTCATTACCATATTTTAATTTATAAACTCCTGATTTGTTTCATTTTGAAGATTTAGATTTGTTGTTTTTAATGAATTTGGATAAATTGGAATCGGTTTTAAAGCAAATATTCAAGTCTAAAGTTTCTAAAAATAATTTTAATTTTTAAGGATGGTATTCCAAAGTATTTCAAGCTTTTCAATTGATTATTTTTGGAACTTTAGTTCTTTACGTCAGATTATGTTTGAGCGACCTGGGGTCGCAACGCAAAAGATCTAACCGTTACGTAACGTTATGTTACGTTGCTTCGTTATGTGCCTTGCTTGCGTGCGTGTGCTCTCTCCTGAGTATCTCTCTCGTTTACGAAGCCGGAAGCAGCGATTCATATGCTTCGGCCGGGAATCGAGCCCGGGCCGCATTTAGGCAAAACGTACCACATATTAACCATTGCTCTAAAATCTGCCGCGACTAAACGCGGTACGTTTTGTCTAGATAGGGTCGGATTGCCCTCGTATTAGAAGCTGATCTAACAGAGCAAGAACGCATTCGGCAAAAAAGAGAGAGCGATTGATACTAGGATTCTACGGGTTTCAATAAGAAATAAAAAACTAAAAAAAAAAACAAGAAAACCCAGGCCCAAACCCGGTTGATCAAAGTGTAACTATGTATAGAAATATCAGAAAATAAGAAATAAAAAACTAAAACAAAAACAAAAAAACCAAGCACCTAACCCGGTTTCGAACCTACGACCCCTGAGTTACAAGCCCAATACCCTACCAACTGCGCTAATCAGCTCAGACAATAACAGGCATGAAATGCGTAAATAGATTCTAATACGAGGGCAAAACGTACCTGCTTTCGACCCTATCTAGACAAAACGTACCGCGTTTAGTCGCGGACCAATCAGCACGGCAGATTTTAGAGTAA
>CAJUYI010001037.1:81754-107460 GCA_910591695.1 Galerucella pusilla | reverse complement strand
AGGACAGGAGAAACCTAGAGGGCTCGTTCGTAGCATGCGACAGAATAACAGATCAGTACTTCTTTTGCTGTTAAGAAAGAAGGATGTAGAATGTCTGCCAATAAGTATAGAATTATCAAACGAATTTTATTGGAGGAGGAAGATCAGGATTTAATATTATACTATTTATATAGGAAAAGTAAGAGTGCGCCAATACACTCCTTATTTAAAAAACAAAATTCAGGTTATTTTAAACTGTTAATTTTACAGCACCTACAAGGCGATGAAGATTTATTCAAAAAATATTGCAGACTGAATGAAACACAATTTTACTTTGTTTTAAGTTTAATTGAAAAATACATGCAGCCAAAAAAATTGAGAACGAAAATCACAACTGAAGAAAAACTCTTTATTACTTTAAGGTAAGTCAAAATAAATAACATGAAAAATGATACACAAAAATACACAACGATTGCTGCAGAACCTCTGCCTCGTGCCTCCAGTCTCCACACTGGTCCGGACGCAGATGCGCGCCCAAGCAGTAGAGACAGGGTGAGACACCTAGTAAGCTAGTTGCTGCTGCAGCGTGCATCTAACGGTGTATCATTGGAATTCATTAGAACAGTAGTGTCTCTGCCTCTTGCCTCGGCCGCCTGCGGCTGCAGCATGTCTCTGCAGCGACTATCGAACGACTACCTTTACCCAAATCTTATCTGACTGTGAGGCACTTACTCGAGGAGACAAATAATCTTCGGAGAAGCCAATGTGCCACCTGAAGTATATGGCACACATCCAATGGACCTATATCGTCTACTCGAAGGTACGAGGATAACTGGATGGGTGGACTAGATGTGGGAGTAAAGTACAATAAGCCAATAGGCTGCAGTTAGTGGTTCGCACATCATTCATAATCTTATTGTTTCAGTGCAGTAAGGAATACTTGAATATTTGCTATAATATAAGAGTCGGAAGAGCGACGAAGAGGAAAGCGACTGCTATTTAACGAAGACGACAATTCACTTTCAGTCACATTATCACTCAAACTAACATTGTGTGGTATGTAAATATCCTCGATTCCACCAGAAAAATCACCGGAATTTGATTCATCTTCTAGGCTGAGTTCGAGAACATCGCACTAGTATGAAATTCACTCATTTTTGTGTCCGAGAACTCTTGAGCGTCTTCTTGTTGTGTACTCCCCCACAGTCCGAGAACTCCTTAGAGCGACACTCGAGCGACGCTCAAATTACACCAGTCCCGACTCGGTTAGAAATCGCACCTGTCAGTTTGGTTTGAATATTTTGTGGTTAGAATTTAGATTGGTATGTTGTTTATTAAATTTTCAATTTAAAAATAAATTAATTTCCTTCTCCTATTCAAATTTAAAATATTATTAAGCTTATTTGTGGTAGATTGGCGTGCCTAAAGGGTTTTTAATATTTTTCTCTTTAAAACTCTTTGCGCCAGATTCATTAATGTTAGACCCAGGATAGTTATAAATATTCTAAAATTCATCTGAATCTCCTTAAAAGTACTTATAGCTGGGAATAACTCCTTCAAAGTTGCAGCTTTAACTTAATTTGGGATATTAAAGAGATTTCCATTTCATTATCCGACTCTTTATGAGTCGGAATGTACCTATCCCTTCAAGCAACTGTTTTCCCAATGTAATCGCAATCAATGCGACACGTTTTTTATCCATAATATTATCTATCCTACATTTAAAATCGAAAAACTTAAAGTTTAACAATAATATTTAAAAAACACCACAAGAAGGTAAATTCGTTCGAGAACTCATTCGATGGAGCGTCGCACTATGATCGCCCTTCACCCTCACCAATCAAGTGCAAAATTTCAACCAGTGCGACGTTCTCGAACTCACCCCTACAGTCACAAGTTCGCTCCTTTTTCTCCTGAATCGGCTCATTTTGAATTAACTTGGCACAATTCCGCACGCTCAAAAAAACAACTTCCACTATCCACAACGAATAACTAAACTGGGAAGAAATTTAGACTTTTATTTTCAATAATGATCTTTATTTATTCGATCACAATAGGATAGGACACGTACATCTCGCAAAATTTATGGCTGTCGGAATAGTGCTCAAAGACGGCGGCGGCGCGCTTTAGAAAGACAAAGTGATTACCGTCAACCGATAACGCCTGCAAAGGCTTTTAAATTAAAATAAATTGATGTTCATTCAGAAATATTCACCTGCGAGACGCGATACCTCATGCACGAGACTCGAGACGAGACCAACAAAAGTCTCATATCGTCTCGAAAACGAGACGAGATCATGCGAGACTCTGGAGAACGAGAGTCTCGTGCGAATCACCAGCTGCAGTGCTCCCGGCATCAGAACGGCTTCCCAAACACACACACACACACACACAAAAATTGTACAAAATTTGGGGCACACCTATTTTAGGATACGGAGATTCCATATTTGATATTTGCAATGCTGCCACATATGTCGTTTATCTTCTATTATTAGTAAATTTGGTTTTTTTAAATTCTTCACCCTGTATCCTCAGTCATTATTGGTATCTCCTATTCAATACGAGTTCAACCATATGTAACACTTATGATTTTATGTATAGTTGGAAGCAGGGCCGGAGCTTGAGTTGGATAGGCCTCGGGGCAAAAGACAATTTGGGGCCCTATATTAATATCAATTGTTATGATAATATCGTATAAATATTAAGTAAGAACGACAGTTTTCTGTAAATGACGATATTTATTGTTCACAACTTGTAGAAACAGTTATTATAATCTGCAGGCAATATCCTACATGTAGAATGTTTGCAAATGCTCTTATGACATTTTGTTACAAACGCAGAAACTTAAAACTGAAAACACTTTTTTCTAGATTTTATAGAAGAAAATTTGTTTATTACCTTATTAAAGTCAATATATCTTGCGCGCTCTTTGATTTTCAATGGACAGTAGCGCTAAATTACTAAGTCTATTTTGTCTTATTGAGGTACGCAAGTAGTTTTTGATTAACTTTAATTTAGAGAAAGTCCGTTCAGCTTTCGCAGTAGTGATAGGGACAGTTAGAAACATCAGAAGTGTTGTGCACACATCTGGAAAACTGGACGACAATGACGCATTTTGAATTATCAAGAAACGGGCTAGCTCTTTGACATCTTTCCTTGAATTGATTTCGTTTGAAAATGTTGACCGTACAGAAACCAACTGAGAGGAAAATGAAGGTGACACATCATTCGAAAAGGTTTTGGAAAACAAATCAGCTTCTTGCTCCAACTCGCTCTTGGATGAATTTGTAAGATACTGAGGTTACAGGATTTTATAAGTTTTTAGAACATTTTTCATTCCAACAAACCTAGATTCAAGTTGCGATAATATTGTATCTATCATCGAGTAGAAAACATTAACTCGAAGGCGTTGATGAGAATCATTCAATCTCTCATCTTGCGACAACTCATCAAAGTGAGGCTTTACCTCACGTGATCTTTTGTCTAGAAACTTTTTTTCAATTTTCTACTTACCGCAAATATGTGACACATTCATCAGTAATGAATTGAAATTTTCTCTCAAGCTCTGAATTCTCTGTAACGCATTTTGAAGCTGATTATGTGCAAAAAAAAGATCGATTTTTTCTGACTGCAATAATTTTGACGGTAAGTTCATTATTTATAAAATTTCATCTTGAAGAACGAGGAGGAAGACAAAATCAAGTTTCTTTTTTTTTAACATTAAGTCAAACTAGCAAACTCTGAGTCAACTAATATGTTTCAATCTTTTTTTTCAAGTTTGTTTTTGTATAAAATTTTTAAATATGTCCAGAAAGGGCTAAATATTTTTCAATATTTTTCTCATTTTTTTCTCTGCCAGGGGGCCCCTAAGGTCGGTGACCACGGGGCACCGCCCCGGATGCCCCATTGTAGATCCGGCCATGGTTGGAAAGTCTAAAATATATAAAACATAAGTCTGGCAATTCCTATTTGTAAACTGAGTTTTTGAAGTATCCCAATGAAAATAATCTTTAGGATTGGAATCAGATAAACGAGGAGGCCATTCAATTTTACTTCGTCTATATACCAATCCATCGTCCGGGAAATATATCATCTAAATAACCCCAACATTTACACCAAAATGAGCTAGAGCTCCGGATTGCTGAAATCATATCTCAGTGTAGGTACAATTTCATTTCTAAGTAGAAGTTCATATTTATTTGTCGTTAAATTTTCTTCGATAAAGAATGGCCCAATTATTAACAAAATCACAGCATTCTACATTTAAACTTCTTCAAATTTACATATTATTTTGCACTTTTTTATGTATTTAAGATCTTCTATTCTAAATAAAATCGTAAGTGTTACATATGGTTGAACTCGTTTTGAAAGCCGTTCTGATGCCGGGAGCACTGCAGCCAATTGGCTTATTGTACTCTACTCCCACATTTAGTCCACCCATCCAGTTATCTCCGTACCTTCGAGTAGACGATATAGGTCTATTGGATGTGTGCCCTATACTTCAGGTGGCACATTGACTTCTCCGAAGATTGTTTGTCTCCTCGAGTCCAGTGCCTCACAGTCAGATAAGATATGGGTTACGGTCTCGGTCTCCATGCCACAAAGTCTGCAGCTGATGTCCCCGTTATATTACCCTATTTTATGCAGGTGATCTTTTACCGGGGTATGACCCGTTAGATAACCTGTAATAATCCTTAGCCTATTCCTACTGATATTCAGTAGTTCTTCAACCCGTTTTACACATGGTCACCTATCAAGCTCTTGCTGTGGAGTGTTCCTCCACTGAAGTCTATGTTGGCTGTGTACCCATTTTTGTATTTGCCCTCTGACTACCTTCTGGTCCCAAGAGCTGGTTCTGGTCCAACATATGCTGTTGCTGAACCTCTTCTCGCGAGTTCATCAGCTAGTTCATTTCCAGAAATACCGTTATTTCCCGGCACCCACACTAGTCTTACTTTAATGTGGTCTGCCAGTTCATTTAGTTTTTTCTGGTATTCTTCTACTAGTCTGGATGTTACCTTGCGGTTGTTTAAAGCTGCAAGGGCTGTCTGGCTGTCAGTTAGTATGTTTATCCTATGAGTGTCAGTCCTATATTTGTTAATTCTGACACATTCTAGGATAGCATAAATATCTGCCTGAAATACAGAGGTATTTTCTCCTAGTGAGATGGAGCATCTTGTGTTTCTCATTTCACTATGGTTAAACTCGTATTGATTAGGAGATTCCAAAAATGGCTGAATATACAGGGTGATGAATTTCAGATTTGCTAAAAATAGTACCATCTCTGGCAGTCGGTGGAAGATTTAGGTTAGCATCTTCTTCTAACCAGTAATACCAGTAATTAGAGACAACATGAATTCTGAAAAATAATATTATTTTTCGAAAACTAGATATTGCAAAATATTAAGTTGCTAATTAATGGGTTGTTAATATTCAGTCATATTAATCGGTTTTGTAATTTTTCGTAACTGTGAATGAACGTATATAATGTATTCAAAACACGCTTAAAAATCAATAAGATTGCGTTTTAATGGTTTTTTCGACCTAGTTTTATCTTCACTTAAAATGCCTTGGAGTAGAAGATAATAATGTGTGATAATTGGGTTTTTTTATTGCAGTCAAAAGCCAAAAATATAACTCAAATTTCTTGTTCGAACTTTGCTTCTTATCTCTACAATATTAGATAATAAAAAACAATCACAATTGATTACTGTTAGACCAATCAAATCTTAAAATATCCGCTACACGTCAAAGAGTTGAAGACCTCTTAAAACTTTATGGTTTTACAAGGTACCTATTAAAAGCTTTGTTTTTTTTTATAGAAAAATATTTATTTAACAAATTTGAAGAAATTACCTGATAATACAAACGAATGAGTCATTGACCCAGCTTATGTTTATTTTATCTTGTGTTAATATTTGTTAATTAATTGATTTTAAATCTTTAATAATATTACCGTTAAATCATATCTCAGGATAGGTTTCAGTATTTTGCTCTTGAAAGGTTTCACAAATACTGTTTTTAAAAATAACTTTTAATATAAGTATATCTTTATCTCATTACCACAGAATAATATTTTTTATGATTTGTCATTATGTAGAAATTTTATCACTGCCATTGACGAAATTACACTCTATAGATACATACAATATAAAAAATTTCATCTGATGGTCGAATGACTTGCAGGTTTTGGAAAAGGGTTTACCAGAATTTTTTCAAAAAATGTAGTTGACTTTAAATAAAATGAAAAATGATATATCCCGCCAAAAATATACAAAAAATACAATTAGAATGTATTTTTTTTTTTTTGGCTTTAGGGCTGTACCCATGCAGCCAGAAACTATTTAAGTAATGAAGAATGGCGCAGTAAGTCAGTAAGTCTGAGTGTACTAAAGGTCTGCAAATAGTGTATTAATTGTGGGAAAACAAACAAAAAAAAAAACACAGACAAAAGAAAGTTAGGTATATAATTAATATTTCTAAGGGTAATAGTAAGTATTCACATAGTTGTAATTTAATGACCTAGCAAAGAGGAAAACTAGAATGTAAAAGTACTTAAATATATCCCAAAATTTGGTTACATGCCAATAGGGTGTTCAACTTAAAATAGATTCTTGTTTATGCATAACATATTGTTATCCTGATGAAAGTTTGTAAACATAAACGAAAACTTGAACTTGAAATAAAGGCAATAACTTAAGAAGCTACCTTAGAACTTTTATTGCTTCCTGTTAAGTTTTCTTTAGGGGTCTCCCATCGTTATATATCATAATTTTAGTTAGATAGATAGATAGATTTTATGAGGTGGCTTTTGGCCTATTCCACTGCGACCTGTGGTCCTCTAAATTCTAGATTACATTCTCCAGCCTGACTCTTTTTTAAAAGTTTATTAGTGTGGAGACTGAACCTTTCATATTGCTTTCTGGCAATGGCTTTTCTTCGCCTAATGCGAAAAACCGCACATTTGTCAGGCTATCGCACTGACATAGAATGTGTTCTGCCGTTTCTTCTTCTAACCTGCACGTATCTTCGTTTGTCAATCCCATCAGCTTTAAATGCCTATTGAGCAGACAGACCAGACCCACTACAGCTTAGGCAGTTTTCCTATCTTTGGCCATCAGATCTGCTGTAAATTTTGGCGAGTATTCCAATATGAACCATTTCTCTTGCCTCTGTCCTGGTCAGTTCCTCCACCATTTCCGAGATTTGTGGGCGACCCACTTCTTTGTTTCCATTTTAGTTATGGTTTTTGCAAAGCCGCAGAAGGGTTCCGGCCCAACGAATGGCATTGATAAGCCTTGTTTGGCCATTTCATCCGCTTCTTCGTTGCCCTTATGATCCTCGTTCCCCGGTACTTAGGCTACCGTAACATTGCTACGAGATGGGATAATGACATGCAATAAAGCAATAAAAGTATTAGCAGTAACAGGGTCGTATTTATTTTGTTGGCCAATTATAAATTATTACCTGAAAACTCTATAAGACCAAAAGTTTTATGGTTTTATTGCATTATATTAAGCCTAAGTCAAGTCAAGTACAAAAATTCATTTTTAGCAATTTCAAAATTGCTTTCCCTACTTTTATATCTGCTTTCAGTGAAAAAGAAGATTTACCACAACATCGCATTCAAACTAGTGACGTATCTGCATTGTAAGTTGCCTAGTTTCAGTAAATTTTTGTTACCAACATAGAAAAATTTAAAATATATATGCAATAAACTCGTTGAACACCCTATTACTGTCAGTTCAAAACAAAACAATGGAGACAAAGCAAAGTATGTTATTCTAATTTATAATTTGTTACCAGTTTTCTCATTTTATTTAAATCATATTAAATATAATCAAGGTTGATTATAATAATATGTTTTATAAACAATATTCATTATTTAATTGCTCTCATAATGAATTAAATTAATTAAAATCACCTTCACGAGATTTAATAAATCTGTAACTACCTGTTTCTATATAATAAAACACTCACTTGATTATTTTAATCAACGTTTTTCTTTCAACTTCTTATTAAATAATGTACAGTTATTTTAAATCTAAAGTGGAACTCGTGAAAAGTAGGCCCCGGCCAAAATAATACCACAAATCAAATTACTCACCTTATAACGTTATTCAAAATAAAAATTTCTTATTATCACTAATGTTTTCAAATTTGACTACACTTAACAGAAAAACGCAATGGAAAACTATTCACATTCAGCATGCGTATTATTAGAAAGTTTAACGGACTTTTATATGTTTGCGCGTTCGAGTCAAGACTCGGACTGGGGTTTGAGATGCTTATTGACGCGACATTAATTCATTGTGGGTCAAGCTGCCCCCCCAAAATACCGTCAAGTTTCTCCAAAAGAATGCCCCGAAGACGGTTCTAGTGCGGACTGCTCTGCAGAGTCGAGAAGAATCTTAATAATAGATGACATTGTCAAAATTAACAAGATCACGACTATTTTGCATATACCTATGGGTGTTTTTGTATTGTATTCACTTACAGGGTGTTACATCGTTTACTCTGTGAATTTATATCACAAATAGTCCTACTTTGACCCTCCATATTAATTGCTTCTTCAATTAATTTTGAGTTCGTAAGAATCCCCAGCATTTGTTAGGAGTTTTAGTTAATTTTTTTTGAGAACCACAGAAATAAACGCTGGATCAGTGGCGGGAACCATCGAAATGAATGAATATAGATCCGGAAAATGAAGTGAATAAATTGATTTCATCACAGAATACACCAGCCAAACAAGAAACGAAAGCCGGCGTAAATCCTTTGATGTTTTGGGGGCAAAATTTCGTGACCTTTAAACTGACGTTGACAGATAACGGATCAAGTTACACTGAGAAAATTGTTCAAAAAATGTAAATTGAATGTTAACTACACGCAAAAAAGTGAAACCAAAGAATCTCAAATAATAATTGTTTATTTTCATGACCTGTTTCGACAAAGTTTTAATTGTTAAACTCAATTTATGAATTGTTTAAGTTAATTAAACAGAACAAATATTGTGAAAAATATATAAATATAAGTTTTAGCTTCTGTTTTTGGAATGGGTACCATCCATTATTAAAAATCATGAGCTATTGTTTAACCAAATGATTCTTATTTTCTATATTGTTATCGAAATTATATGTGTAAGTATGTATTTATGTAGCACTATATGTAGGATAGGGTAAGTCTAAAAACCAATACAATAATAATAGATTATGTATTTATAATATCAGTTTACAATAGAAAGAATTTCAGTAAATGATGATAAAAAATTACAATAAGTATGGTGCTTGAATATAAAATTTTTATTATTTATATATTTAAAAGTTACACTTCACCAGATTCTGTATTAAATTTTACACCCACAGAAAATGTACTGATATCTGTGACAACAAAGTTATAAAAAAGAAGCGACAGTAAACTTTTCTCCATAGTTATCGAAGTTTTGTTGTGTTTTTCAATTATTCATTCATCACTTGAATGACTGCCACGAATTGCAAGTTTTTGGCGCCATTACTAATAAATGTAATTTTGTAAACAAATTTTATCGTTCACAACACAAAAAAATATATAAATAATCAAAAAGCTTACAACAAAGAAAATTCTTTGGTAAACAATTAAATCACATGTCATTGACAGATAACGGGCTTAAAATGGCGACTGTCAGACATGCGCACTCAGAAAATGAATTGTAAAATAGCACAAGCTTCGCTTCTTCTTGGGATGGTGTATTCTGTGATTTCATATAAAACTGACATTTGAAATACACAATATATAACTTAAGCTTAGGAAAAACAGTGTCAACAATATATTTTGATCGTTACAGCTAAAGCCCTGCTTACAGCTCAAATTCCGGTTAAGGTTGGGGATTATCTTAGCCAATTTCACGCGAACACAACGGTTAATATTTTTTCGACCTAGGTTTTAGTCCTTTATCAACCAAGAGATGTCACCATCGAACACTGCCTAAATAACTTTGAATGACCATTAATAAGATCTTAACATTTCGGTGAATAACCAGGATATACAGCATTTACAAAAATGAATAGAGGAGTTCAGTCTAAGATTTTTGCATGCTTTTTATCATTGCGAACATCTATATTGCTTTATTGAAATAATGAATACACCCCCGAAGCGTATATCTTGAAATTTAAAATGACTTTTTAGCTGAATATTCAACATATCAGTGGCCAATAATTCCAGGAACTCTTGCCATGTCACCATTTCATTTCTGTTATCTGTCACTAGTTATGTCAGATGCGGGCTATATCATAATTTTCAATTTCGAGAGAGCTCGCATGCGCACTTTATTGAGTGTGTACTCTCGTAGGAGCTCTCACTGTTAGTGAATAGACCCCCTGATTCATTTTTGTTAGTCTAATCAGGTTTTTTTATTTTGTATTATAGTTGTGTATCATTGATCCAGTGGTATACGTCTTAATATGTTTATTTTTATGCACAAAAATGATAGCTTCCAAAATGTATAAACAAGGTATTGGGAGAATCTCTAACATCATAATAATGATAAGTTGATTATTTGGCGTCATATTCAATGAAATGTAATCTTAATTTGTAATTAAACATTATTGGATTATGAAATTTAACTAGGTACCTATTTAATAAAAATCAATAAGTATATCCCATGTTCTATTACAATTTGTTTTGCTATTGTTGTCGATTCTAAATTCTCTAGAGTTTTTTCCTTGTAACGTTCAAATTGTTTATTATATAATATTCACAACACTAATCTACTCAATAACATTTTCTTCGAAACATGAATTTGACAACTTTGAATTATACTAATCCTTCCCTGTCCAAAAAGTAGAACTGTTAGTTAATACGGACCTCGTATCTAAGCCCGAATGGCCGTTTCAAATAAAATTATTGCGCACAAGCGATGCGCGAAGCTGAGATGCACTACTGGTTGTTTTGGTATACTGTGCCTCTGCGCTGTCAAATCATCTTTGTTTTTCTTCGATTTTGACATACAAACAATATGCATCAATACCGAAATATTTAAGACAGATATTAACGAAATTAGTTAATATTTATCAAAAATAATATTTAAAAAAAACATTATGGTGGTGGCGCGCGTGTATAAATATGTTAAACACTTTGAAGGCTTTCCAGAAAGAAGCAATTTTAATATTGTTGAAGAAGAATTGCCAGAGCTAGAAGATGGAGGTACCGTAATTTTTGAAAATACAAATGTCTTACGTTACAGCATGATTTGTTTTCCAGAATTTTTGTCGGAAGCTATTTACCTCAGTGTCGACCCCGATATTAGGAAAGACATGAAACAGTTTGAATTAGGATCAACGGTAACAGGGCAACAGATTGGAATGTAATTATTCTATTTCTTACTTTTATTACAGCCAATAGATTCAAGACTAGTTGTTTCCAGTTATCTTTGACATGTGTATCACACAATATTTGACGCAGATGTCAATTATTTATGTTTTTTTTAAGGATTTCATCAAGTAAAAATGAAAAATTCCCAGTTGGCAGCTATGTTTGTGCGCCATTCGGCTGGAGAACACATACAATATCAAATGGAGAGGTATCTGATTCTAAATTAAAAATAAATCCATATGTAGTGCCACAATTTGGAGATTACCCAAAATCACTGTCTCTTGGAGTGCTTGGTGTGCAAGGGTGTGTGCATTTCTTATTTTAATATTCAATAACAAAAATATTTAAAAATAACAGTTCCTATGACTGAAATTCCAAATAAACTTAGGCAACTTATTATACAGCGTTATTCATGTTCTCAACTAGCGGTAGATGGCAGCAATATACTTACTATGAAGCAGTTTTTGCAGGTAAGTTTTCTCTATAAGCAGAAAAATCCATTTTATGGTGCTATACTCCGTTATCTAACAGTCTACAAAGTTACATCAACTGCTAAAAATTTGAAAAATAACATATTAAAAGACGTATACGCCATCTACCAGTAAGAACCTAAAGTAGTCCTTCGTAGCTCTTGCGTAGAACAATAGATGCTACTACTATTAATCTTGGCAGTATTAAATATAACAATACCGTGAGAAACTTTTTTTCAGAAACGCGGCTTATTTTGGACTGCTTGAAATCTGCAAGCCTCAAGCTGGAGAAACCGTAGTTGTGTCGGCAGCAGCTGGCTCTGTTGGGACGGTAGCCGGTCAAATAGCCAAAATAAAAGGTTGTACGGTTATAGGAATTACTGGTTCTGAAGAAAAAGGAGCTTGGTTAACTAACGAACTGCGTTTTGATTATTTTATTAATTATAAAACCGATGATATCGATCAAAAATTATCCGAATTTGCTCCAAGGAAAATTGATTGCTATTTTGACAATGTGGGTAAACAAAATTATTATCTACTATTGACAATTAACATTACCTGTCGAAACCACAGAATACGCCACTCAATGTCATAGTCCAGTAAATGAAGGGACAAAGTCCCTGAAGACTTCACTTTGGGCTCAATTTGTAGGTCACGACAAGTGATTTTAAACAAGAAAAAACTTAACGCGATTGAGTTTACGGAAGGGGGGAAATGGTCCCCTAAACCCTGGAAAACGGGTTCCTCGCTAATATCTGGCTTAATATGCGAATCAAAGAATTTTTCTTTGGTCCCCATTATTTTTTTCAAAAATTCGATAGTTATCGAGAAAATGAGACCTAAAGGTCTCCTCATTTAAGCTGCTGATGCTCTGCCTGTAGGAATTCTGCTGTCTATGCCAGGAGCGGACGAATTGATGGTTTTATTTGCGCCATATTGCGGTGGATCGTTTCTAGTGCTATCTAGCGTCACGTATTGAAAGTATGTACAAGGTAGAAAACTGGGAAATTAGAAACTGTAATTAGTGTACAGCTATCTACTTTTGACTCACTTAGTAATGTCAATGTTGCCATGTTTCAATTATAAACTAACTAGATATTTCAGAGCTCCTGTAAAAAACCAAGACGCACACCTTAAATATGTTTGTGGTATTATGAATGTTATGTTTTCGTGTACATTTTAAATTTATCAAGTTTATACATAATATGTACTGGAAAAAAAGGTTTCTTACAATTTGTCTTGAGTTGAAAACATAAATATTTATTATTTGCCACACTTCTATTATGATAAGTAAGTGTCACAATGTTACCAGGGCGTGGCCCTTGTGGAAAACTGAAATTCAAGTGTGGCGATTGGCGAACAATAAATAGATAATGTTCTCAACTTAAAACAAACAAAATACACAACTTTTCCACTTTTATTAATATCACAAATATATTTAAGGTGTGTCTCGGGTTTCCACAGGAACATAGCACAGGAACACTGTAATATCTAGTTTGTTTATAATTGAAACATGGCAACATTGACATTTTTAAGTGATTAAAATGTAGATGGTGCCACATTAATTACCCTTAGTAGTTACCTATTTTTCTACCTGAGGCCTACTTTCGATAAGTGCCGCTAGATGGCACTACAATACGATCCACCACAGTATGGCGTCAGATGAAACCATCAATTGATCCATAACTCGGCAAAAAATTGACATTTCCCGATGATTAAAAATTCATCGCAATGGGAAGAGCCGCAGCTATCATTCCATGTGACCTTGAATCTCCGAGATTTTTTTAAATATCTTTCTTGCGTTTTGATAAAAAGTTGATTTGTTTATTTACATTTTTTAGTCGTTCTAAACAATCGGTGGAACAATCGCGATTTTAAAAATGTATCATCCTATACAGTGTGTCTACTTAAGTTGGACTCATATGGGAAACTTTTTTATTATGGGTTTTAGGAAAAAAAGTTATTCTTCATAAAAGGTTCTGCATTATCTAAAACCTTAAATGCAATCATTAGATATTTCTTATTTTGAGCCGTATACGAGGTTTGTCAAAAAATATTAATCTTACTAAAGAGTAAAGTACCTTTATTATTTACAATACAGAAAAATTGTAAGAAGTAAAGTTGTTTAAAATTAAAAGTTATATTCAAATACGCAATTACAGCTATTTAACATGAGAATTAAGATTTGGTGAATACTTACTATTCATTCCGTATTAATTATTCTGGCTTGGTACAATTTAAAGTAATCTAGGATGCTCTGTCATGAAGTATTTGACAGTGAATGTCAGAATGGGTTAGTTTTTATTAAATTACAGTAAACAAATAGAAAGGTTATCATATTTTTAACAGATGAGAGGGATAAAGTCAGTATTGAAATTTACGATTACAAATCCTTTATAATGTAAAACGTAAATAATCACCATATCTTAATTTTTATGATAAATAGCTGTAATTGCATATTTGAATATAACTTTTAATTTTAAACAACTTTACTTCCTACAATTTTTCTTTATTGTAAAAAATAAAGGTACTTTACTCTTTAGTAAGATTATAATTTTTTGACAAACCTCGTATACGGCTCAAAATAAGAAATATCTAATGATTGCATTTTAGGTTTTAGATAATGCAGAACTTTTTATGAGGAATAACTTTTTTTCCTAAAACCCATAATAAAAAAGTTTCCCATATGAGTCCAACTTAAGTAGACACACTGTATATTGCTTTTCAATGCACATTATTTTAAAGCTTAGAGTGTCTTGTTTTGAAATGTACTTATTGATTTTAACTAAAATCCAATCATTTTCCAGAAATCAGGGAAATTGATCACACCGGTGAAAACCGGACTTTTTCTTAAATAAATAAATAAACAAATCAATTTTGTATCAAAACGCAAGAAAGATATTTAAAAAAAATGTCTGAGATCATCAAGACCTCCCAAGGTTCCATTATAAAAAAAATTAGAATAAAAGACTATTTTAAAAAAATATATGAACAAATTGACGAAATAGTCTCAAAATCTTACGGAAAAAAACTTTGACCGCTTTTTAAATATTTTTGTCAAGTACGAACGAGCTGCAAGTCACATGGAATGATAGTTACGAGTTTTTCCATTGTGATGAACTTTGAATAATCGGAAAATGTCAATTTTTTGCCGATTTATGGAACAATTCGTCCGCCCGCTTACAAGTTAATGCATAGACAGCAGAATTCCTACAGGCAGAGCATCAGCAGCTGAAATGAGACTTTTAGGTCTCATTATCTCGATAACTATCGAATTTTCGAAAAAAATGATGGACACCACTTTTGTAGATAATAAGACAATCTTCATTTTTTATCTGAAGAAAAATTCTCTAATTCCCATATTTAGCTAGAAACACGTTTTCCAGGGTTTACGGGGCCATTTCCCCCCCCCCCTTCCGTAAACTCAATCACGTTAAGCTCATTCTCGTTTAAAAACACCTGTCGTGACCTACAAATTGAGCCCAAAGTGAAGTCTTCAGCGACTTATCAGGAGCTTTCGATATTTTCAGGTGTTCAGTTACTGGACTAATAAGTGGAATATTTTGCGTTGGAGCGTTGAACAGAAATTATTTTCAGGTAGGTGGTCGTATATCAATGATAGTAATGAAACATATGAATAACTTCGGAAGAATAGCAGTGTGTGGACTTCTTGATGTCTACAATGAAGAAAGTCGGGAAGGTAATTAATTTTTCTATTGAATATAATCATATTCTTTGAATGCTGCAACATTAGAACATTTCTTTACTGAAAATCCACGACCATCAATTTTAAAAAAATACTAAATCGGCAACGACGGCGCCATCTATTGTTAATAGCAGCAGTGTTGAGCTAGCACTCTAGTCACGTAGTTTTCTCTCACTTTCAAGTGCAGGCACCTGTAACTCGACCAAGAATTTTTTTATTGTAAATATTTTAAAGTTTTTCGATGCTTTCAGATGGTTATCATCAGTTAACAATTCTTAATAAAGAGCTGAGGATCGAAGGATATCATGTAAATAGATGGCTAGATAGGTGGACGGAAGGTATTATGCAAATATTTCACTGGATATTAACTGGAGATATAAAATACAAGGAAACAATTACGGAAGGGTTTGATAATATGTTTGATGCATTTGTAAATCTATGGAATGGAGTTAATGTAGGTAAAAGTATTGTTAAAGTTTAATAGATTTTAAATAATTCTTGTTGTTTTATTATATTGTCGATATAAAAAATTTCATGGATTGTTCGTGTAACAGGTCGGTAACTGACTTCAAATTTCTCTTAGTTTCGACAGTCTGGACGAGAGTTCCTTGTCTAAGTGATTCAGTAGACTCTTGGTATGGAGGTGTCCTTGTGTCAGCCTCCATTTGAGTTGGTGTTCCTTCTAGCCAGTTCCCTCTTGTATCTGTATTTGTAGAGTAGTGAGGATGAGTGTAGGCTCACAGCACTTAGGCCACATGTGACCCATTGTACATCCTCCCGAGGAGTTGTCCTTCTATGTCATCGTACAACCTGTCCCTCCTAGGAGACATCTTCTTTATATCGGCAAGTGAATGCCAAGATTCACCGAACACACACTCTCTGATCGACGATAACTCCGGACACTCGCATAAGACATGCCTGACAGTTACATCTTCCTGTTCACACATCCTGCATAGAGGTGTGTCCACTAGCACTTTAGTATGGAGGTGTTTCCTTAGTTAACAGTGGCCAGTCAGAAATCCAACTGTTAAACGAAGGTTTTTCCTGGTCATCGTCAAATATTTCTTCGGCGCCAGCTTCTCAGGGTGATCCTGGCAAGACTTCATCATTTGATTCCATCCCATCTCTTAGCGGATTGAACATGGGTGTAACGTTTGGCTAGTTCCGCAATTGTCGAAGTCGTTAGGCCGTCTGGGTCCTAAAATTTTCAGTCCAGCCGCTTCCCTGGCTAAAAGAATCGCCAATGCGATTACCTTTACTCCTGTCGTGCCCTTTAACCCACCTCAGGATAATATCTACCGAGGCGTTAGCTAAATCTTGGTGGCACTCTAGTACTAGCCCATAAAATACTTCAACCTAGAATTGTAACTCCTATGTTGTCAGCAGTGACTACTATTTTAACTGCCATCTGAAGTTTGGCCGCAGGAAAATGTATCGGGAATTTTAAATATCGAGTTGATGGAGAATTTTATTTTTTTTTAAATAAATCGACTGTTTACCTAAAGAACACAAAATTCAGCTGCTTATGAAAATATATAAATTATAACTGATAATATTTCGACAAATATTGCATCAAAGCTGAACATAAGAGAATATTTGGCAAACTCTTGTTGATGCAAGATTTGGTGAAATACTATCAGTTATAATTTAGATGTTTTCATAAAAGCTGCATTTTGTGTTCTTTTGGTAAAAGGTCAATTTATTTCTAAAAAACTTGTGCAGCAGAGTAAGAGTTAAAGCAACATAATGCAACATTTTTGCAGAAGGCAAAGTTTGCAATATATAATTTGTGTCTCTAGGAAAAAGTATATGGTGGATGACGAATACTTTAAATAAAAAGACTTTTGGGAATTGAATATTTATTAAGTAATAATAAAAACATTTTCAACACACATATCTACCTATACATAACACACAACATACCTAACTAGATTATTTCCCTTTATTCTGCTATTTTCATTCCTAAAATATAAGTATTTTGTGTTATTTGTTTCATCCATGTGGTCTGGCATCTAGTTCTAAACAATTCAACAAGGAGGGTCACATATGAAGTACCTATATTCATTTCTATAGTGTCTTTTCCTTTGAAAGCGTTTTTTTAGAACAAAATTTGATATAGCTGCTGCTTTCATTATTGGATCAACAAATGTTGAATCCTTGTTAGTATTCATGAATTTTGGAAATTTAAATCATCTCCTCTTGAAATAGTATAAGGTTACTTTTTTCCACCATAAAAGGAGAATCCTAATTAGTAATTAACCTATAGACTTGCACCTGATATTAAATTTAGGTAATTACCTGGAATGAAAGTAAGAAAAGCTTTTCTTTTCAGCCTCTTTTTCCTGGTACTTTTAAATCATCACTAAAGTGTCTAACACAAACACGGGAATTTTGGTATATTTGTTTTGAAGGCATGCAGTGTAACTTCACATTATTAATATTTCTCAGCCAGGAGTCAAATACTTCAGGTTCACGTTTTGGAAACCGATGTTAAGCACTCGTTTTGTCTCAGCGAAACGGAACACAACAAAGTTTTTTATGTGGTTTGTTTATTTTTCCTTCCATTTTGACATCTTGACATTACGATTGTAGATGATCAGTGCCCTCTGCAGTTTGGCCGCATCGTAACATTCTCTCCAATCCCAGTTACAATTCTAGGTTGAAGTATCTTATGTACTAGCCCCGATATAACACGTTGTCTGTTCAAGGCTAATAGGGCTTGTCTACTATCAGTGCAGATTGTTATGTTTTTGCAAGAAATTCCTCTTCTGGTTAGTTCTTTTGCGGCAATTGACCAATTGAGATACCAGCCGTTCTGTTGGAACCACGCTGGTATTGTTTCCCATTCCCCACTTAATCATTAGGCTAAGTGCTCTGGAGTAAACTCCACATCCTGAGCGTTCTTTCTTATGTAATCCTTTGTGTTTCTACAAAACTGTTGCGGGTCTGTGAAGCCACCTTTAGAGCCTTCTTTAGCTAGCTGATCTGCCATTTCATTCCCTGCAATCCCCTCATGTACCGGCCCCCATATTAGAAGAGACACTTTGTTGTCTCTTGCCAGCATGTTAAGTAATTCTTTACAGTTTTTTACCATTTTAGAAACTTTTAGGTTGTGGCACTTGAATTAACTGTAACAAAAATTACCAGGAAGTGCAGATTCTTGTGAAGCACAAACATTTTCTGTATACCTCAAGTAGACTTTTCATAAACCTCTAGTTCTTGAGATCTTTTTGATTGACTGTTTGTCTGCCTTACCCAGTCTATTTATATTTGTTTAAAGGGTGAAAAGGTGAAAAGAAAAGACAAGTATAACGGTTAACTAATTAATAATTTAATTAAAATACAATGAATTATAAAGCCCTAACAAAAAAATCTAAAATAAAACATTTTCAGTAATCGACTTCTAGGAGTAAAAAAGGTAATTCGAAAACACAAGCAAACTAACTAGGGATACCATTAAAATTATTAACGTTGACCACTTAAAAGATCGGTAGGACCAACCTATTTTTGTTTTTGTATCGTTTGATATGCAAGAAAATACTAAAAATATTAATAACCTATGTTTGCGAATCTTTATTTATATTGTTTTTGCACCAACTTTGGAGTGTATCGTAACAAAAAAAAATATATGAATAATAATAAAGACATAATACCACTTAATAACAACTAGCTAAAATAGTTGGCAAAAATATTCCTTATACTAAATTCATAGTAACAAACAATCGAGATGATTATTTAAATAAAAATAATTTAGTTTTATCATGCAGTTTTTAAAATAATTATCACAAATATGTTAATAGAAGTTAGGAAGATTTATAATGACTAAGAAACTCACTACAGAATGCAATAACAAGCAGGAATTGGATCCATTGGCAATAGCATCATGTCGGATACTTGAGCAACTAATAAAGTAGGTCTGAATAAGGCTATACTAAGACTATTGACAGTTGCCCTAATCCTGAATTAGTACCTTAAACTAGACCAAGAAGAATGTAGATTCCGCTTGCATAGCAATGGAACATTCTAGAACACAAAACCTAGGAGACCGCTGGGTAGACAAGGAACACTGAGATTGGCAGATATCCTGAATTCTTACATCAAATACAGGAGGTAGTATTTAAAAAATTGTCCATGTCGTCTAATGGATAGAAGACAGTCACTGAGGCTGGCAGATATACTAAATGTATACAAGAAATGGGCCAAAGGATCTACTATCTGTACCTACTTAGTATCTTCAAATACATGGGGTAGTATTTAAAAAATTGTCCATGTCGTCTAATGGACAGAAGACGGACACTATGGCTGGCAGATATCCTAAATTTCTACAGGAAATGGAAGGATCTACTATCTTGTACCTATTTAAAAATATCAAATATTTAAAAAATTACCGATGTCGTGATTATATTGATTTGGATAACCCATATTTTATTATAATGCTTTGATTTCTACAAAGTTGGGAATTTTGGAACCGTAGCGTTGGCGATAATGAACATAGTTTACATTACACCAACACTAACACTGTACACTATCAAGTTATCTTGTTCAGAGCGCGTGAGATAGTGTAAACTGTGCTATGTGATTTGATTTCTAATTGGATCACAATTGTTTGTTACCATATAGCACGTCGAATGTAATAAAAAATGGATTTTTCAAAAAAATAAAAACTTACATCTAATAATGGCAATTCGTTTGGTTTTGGTTTCGGTTTAAAAGAGCATCGGGAATTATTTTGAGTCTTTTGTTTTGTCACGTTTCAAATTTATTAAAACATATAATATTATATGAGACAAACAAAAAAAATGACTAGTTATAGAAACGAGTTTTGACTTGCATTCCAGAAAATTTTTAGCAGATATAATATGTGCTAGTATAGACACGTTTTTACATCAATTGACTAGATACAGTTTTTTATAAAGACAAAAATGAAGAATTTGTTCTATACTTTTTTCTTCATAACGTCGGCTAATTATTTCAAATATTTAAATTGTGTTCTACCAGAAACATTTTCAATTAAAATCGAGGGGAGCTAACGAATCAAAAATGACATATAAAGATAGGTCCTACTTTAATATGTTATTTTTGATCTATTAAAATAACGTCTTTGCATTGTATAGAGCTCGTCCATTGGATCAAAAATATGGAGTTGAGCCGACTTATTGAAGATAAAAATGGAGGGATGCTGTGGGCAGTGTAAGTCTGGTAACTCGATGATAGCCGGGGGGGTCCTGGATAATCTTAAAACTATGTTTGAAGGGAATCCATTATAGATTATGAACTAGACAGACACTGAGAAAAAATGACGAGGGGTAGAGATAAGAAAAATGATAAAAGATGTTCGGAAAAAATTTCAGAAAATCAGTTTGTTGAAAAGCTGCAGAAAGAAGAGATGGTTTTTGAATAAAAATCATTTCTGGATTAAATGTATATATAAAAAATTAATTGACTTAAACGACTAACACAATTTTGTACTGTTCAGGAACGTAAAAAAAATTTAATAAAACGATCAAAAAATATGCTTGATATTTGTAGCATTATTTTTTCTTGTAAATGATTATAGCGTAAAAAATAAATATACCTAAAAAAAATATTTTGTGTTAGCAGAACTTGGCAATCGATAGCTAGAAATATGATAATAATTGAGACTTTGTCACGCGATGAAACGTCAAAAATGACAAAACAAAATTCACTCGAAAATTCTGTTTGAAAAATCCACTCGAATTACGATTCGCACCGCAAAAATATTATCATCTAATATGCTTATGATACGTAAAATTTTCTCCGTTATACAGGTTGTCCCACAAGAGCTCGTACCAAAAACTTGAGAGAATGTAGAATCGAAAAATTTTTAAAAATGTTTTTTTTCTAAATTTATTATCTGAACCCATTCTTGAGTTATAAGGTGCTAAATTTAACAATTTATTTTAGAAATTTAACATCTTTTTATAAAACTGAAGTTTCCCCCAAAAATTTGAGTGAATGACAACAATGTCATGTAGTTCAATAAAGATAATTTGTTTTCGATACTTTCCAGATTAAAATTACACGTGACAATGTTGACAAAAACTGGAAAAAAGTCCAATGAAAACTGCATATCGTACTCTATGTATAAATTGTTAAAGCCTCTTTCTGAAGTCAATGTGAAGAAATGCTTAGTTTTCAAAAACAGTGACCATTTAAATAGGAAGAAACAACTACTTACCAGCCTGTAGGCCCCGACGGATATTGACTTACATTTATTAGTTTGGCATCAATGTTATTATTAGGAACTTTAGGTTGCGTTTGGTAAACAATTCTGATTTATGAACGTCCTTCAACGTTCATCTGACATCTGTTGCATTGCATTCATATTCGAATTTGTGTTCAGTTCGTGTATTAGCTCTCTGCAAGTATTTTATTCTCAGTTTAGTTCTTTACTGTTCATATATCTTTCTTATTTGCTGCACGAGTTTATTTTTCAAGCTAGATATTTAATAGATAATTTTAGATTCTTATTTTCAACATTTATAGTAGATATTATTTCATCATTTCTTAGGAAAATAAAAAACAAAAGAAAATTCTTTTCGTCTAGTGGAAAACTAGCCTCAAGTGAGCTGGTTCGTGAATATTCTTTTATAGAAAATAAAAAAAACTGATTGTGCTAGCTTAGCTGAAAAGGAAAAGGCATGGGTGTCACTGGCACACGAGTTTAATGGATTAAAATGGATTAATTTAATAAATTTGCTTTTTACTACACCAATGTGATTACTAACCTAGGTAAACGATAACAGTAAGCATTATCTTCATCTATTTAGTTCACAAAATCAATAAAATCATCCATCATACTAATTTTCTTGAAAAATTTGAAACTATAACAGACAAATAACAACCAAACAAAATTTTGTTATCGAAAAATGACAGTGTAGGGTACAAACTTGGTTTATAGGTGAGAAATGTTCACTCAAGGGAGCTGGA
Organism: Galerucella pusilla; assembly: GCA_910591695.1. Lineage (NCBI taxonomy): Eukaryota > Metazoa > Arthropoda > Insecta > Coleoptera > Chrysomelidae > Galerucella > Galerucella pusilla. Next base: position 85,008 of record CAJUYI010001037.1, on the reverse strand, counting down.
ATCTGTACTTACATTTCACTCAAGTTACACTCAAACTCAACCTCACTTTTCACCTGTTAAGTGTTTCTGCACACAATAAGGATGAGTGAAGTATGAGTTACCCTCAAGTGTCAACTATGAATTTCACCCTGAATCTTGTAGATCGTACACACTCCGTTAGACTAAGAAAAGTAGTTGAATATTTATTGGTGCCTATAGCAAAGGAGGTAGTTGTTTATTTTTAGTTCCACTGTCATTGTTTTTGAAAAATATTTTAGAAAACTTTGTAAACCTTCAGAATAACATATTTATTGGTACCAAGCTTTACTAAAAACTACAATTTTATAGGAAACTGTAATAATACTTTTTTTTTCTAAAATTTCAGTAAACTGTTACTTTGTGACGTTCTTATCAAGCTAGCTGCTAAGACAAAAGAAGAACTAAAGTGACCCATTATTTTCAGCCCCCCGAGTTTTAGGTACGATCTCCAGGGACACCATGAATGTCTCCCACCTAAGGTAATCCCGGCTTTTTATTTATCTTAAAAACTAGTTTCATCCTCGGCTTTATTCATATCCTATTACGTCGATAACGAACATGTCACGAAAAAAGATCGAAAACAACAAAAAAAATTGCAAAAATATCATATACAGAATTTCGTGAGAACGTGGAAAATTACACAATTCGAGATCATCCAAGAACAATTTATCACCCACTAAGCGTATTTAGACGGAATATGCGTGTGTCTCCACACAAATGTTCCCTCCTTAATTATCTTAAAATATTATTTGGCAACATCGCACTTGAATCGGAAAATTCAGTTAATAATTTGGAACAAACCCAAAAAACGGTAACTGAACATCTTTTAAATATATAAAAAATAAAATTTCTTCATGCTCATCAATCCGTTTTTTTTTCTTAGAAAAAAAAAGGTAATAATTATCGATTACGTATGTACGTTTTCCAAAAAACATTTTCCACTTTTAAAATACTCCTTTAACACGACGTCATCGACTTAGGACGCCTATAAACTAACATCTTTGTTTATGTAGGTAAGTATGCCTGTCTAAACTTAATACAATAAATTATTAAGATCCACTTTACAACACTTATAGTACAATGTGATTTATTAAAGTCAGCAGAAAGTGTCATTTCGATATATTTTTTTCAAATAACCAGTGTAGAATTCATCCAATTCCAAAAATATTAATTATTAATATTATAATTCAAATGGGCACCTCTGTATACTTTTCCTTTAAAAAATATCCATTTCCATATCCTTTTTCTCTCATTTAGAAAAAAAATGTTTAAATGACAAAAGAACACGATATTTTTCAGTACATATACCTCATAGAACTAAATATATCAAGCTTTTAGTTCTGTAATGTGTATATACTGGTATGCAACCCGCAAAACAAATTCTTTATAGCAGTTTTCTACTATGGCCGACTAGGTGAATAAAAATTTTCCATACATTTCATAAAAAACTTGATATAGAAGAAAAAATTGTTTTAGTTCTGTGGCCAAGTCAAAAGAAACTGATTTTCCACGATTTATTGCTGATTCCAATTAAATATATCAAGGTTTTAGTTCAATAATATGCAACTTGCAAAACAAATACTTTCTATATCTTGTTCTTAAACGAAGAGAAGCGATTTGAATTTAAGTTGGCAATTCTGCTGCCCACCATCTTACAAATAATATGTCACTTAAAATGGTGTTATGGAGAAAAAAAATTGGATATTTTTACGAGGATAAGCTAATTGATAATAGAGGAGTTCAGTCTGAAGTCAATGTGACCAACTAAAATTGTTTTTTTCTGACAAGAATGACAGTTAAGGTCTTCTATTCGAAACATAAGATTTTTTGTTTTTTATCATTGCGAACATCTATATTGTTTTATTGAAATAATGAATACACCCCCGAAGCGTATATTTTTTGAAATTTAAAATGACTTTTTAGCTGAAACTCAACATATCGGTGGCCAATAATTCTAGAGACTTTTGGCAAGTCACCATTTCATTTCTGTTATTCTGTCACTAGTTATGTCAAATGTCAGTTATATTTATTTTTGTTGATATTCGTTTAATTGTGTATGTCCATTTTCGACTAGATTTTTGTAGCATTTCTAGTTAATTGTATCTCTATTCTTATAATTACTTTTTCCACTGACATAACTAGTGACAGATAACAGAAATGAAATGGTGACGTGCCAAGAGTTCCTAGAATTATTGGCCACAGATATGTTGAGTTTTCAGCTAAAAAGTCATTTTAAATTTCAAAATATACGCTTCGGGGGTGTATTTATTATTTTAATAAAGCAATATAGATGTTCGCAATGATAAAAAACATGCAAAAATCTTATGTTTTGAATGGTAGACCTCAACTGTCATTCTTGTCAGAAAAAACCACTTTTTGTTGGTCGCACTAAAGACAAGATTGGTGAGGCTGCGCACAAAGAAGAGACGAGATAATAGAAGTCACTGTACATGCTGAAGAAATTCAATGATTAAATAAACCTACAAAGATTTCGAAAGTTTTCTATAAAAAAATGACACTTGCTGCTTTTATTGTGCTTTTGGAATGTCGTCTAAACTGTTTTTTAAGTTTGATTATTGTCTAGACTTGCTGTCTGAAATATACAGAATCTTCCAAAAATTTGGTAAAGTAAATAGTAGATTTGGAATATCCACAGTCAGCTCTTTATATATTTTTTTTGTAATACAGACTTTAGAGATAAATATAAATTTGTACATATTTTTTTAAAAATATAAATTCGGCTTAGTACAAAAATATAGACGATCTTAAAAATTTAGGTCCGCGTCTTTTTTGTAATAAAATATTGAAAAATTCTGTATATTTTTATTTTTACTATTACTAACAGTTATTGTTTAATTATTATTTTTTGTCTTTCAAAGTTGATAACGATATGAATAAATAATATGCAATATCGAGATTTTTTTTTCATTTTTCACTAAATTTGAATGACTGTTTATTGAGAATTATCTCAAGTTATGTGTTTAAGCACCAAATATTCATCATTATTTGATATTAGGGACTAAGATTTGTTGTCTCTTAAAAAGAAATATACATCAATGCACACAATTTTCTATTAGGAAAACTTAACCCTCCGTAAATGACAGGAAGATTACTTTTTCCTTGGAATAAATTTTATTTTACACACGAATATTATAACCTATGCTATAACAGCTTATGATTGGCTGCAACAACGTTGAAATCTACAAACAGGATTTGGTAATGGCAACAAAAAAATA
>CAJUYI010001037.1:21556-73496 GCA_910591695.1 Galerucella pusilla | reverse complement strand
AGATATTAACAATTCTCCATTATTAAACCTTTTTACCTAGAAAGATTCCTGTAGGATGGTTGTGAATGAGTTTCCAGGTAAACTTGTTAAATTCTTTAGTTAATTCCATATTTAGATAAATTCTTTTCATTTCCTTGTAAATAGATTATAATTTTATTGTTAAATTTCCGTATAATTTAGTATTAAGGCACTGTATAAATAGAAAGTTTCTCATTATACCTCCAACGTTTGATAAAGCTACTGTGTTAGCGAAACGCGTCACTTTATGTTTAAATTACAATGTAGATTTTACAAAATAAAATTGTTTGATTTCATAACTTACTATGGATCTACATCAAGTAAAAGCCTCATCTATTCAATATATATATACACTTGTTAATTACTAAATTGTTAATAAATGGTATACTAATGTATTACTTATTCTTATTAAAACGAAAAATTAAACCACGGCTTAATTCACGAATGTGATTTTGATATTAAGAGATCTTTACGAAAGCGGATCATAAAGTGTATTGAAGTAAATGGTGGGCATTTTGAGCATTTGCTTTGAAGTTTTTTATTTTTGTTTACAAATTTCTTAATGTTACATAAGAAATAATAAAATTGGAGGATTGTTTTTCATTCACTTCTCTCCTCCATTTGGGAAATGAGCTGAGTGGACTGTATATTTTTCCTGAAGCTGGTTTGGTTGTTCACTTAGGTACTTTCTATACCAGCGGCCTCGATTACAGACTTAGTAGCGGAGGAAGAGGTTTGAGTTTTTATTGTAGATGGTTCTACGATGAGTTATAATGGAACATTAATCCATTTTATATTAAAAAATAGTCGGGAACTTAAAAATATATTTTATTTGTCAAACTTGACAGACAATCAACTTACTAACTAACTTATCGTTTCTATGGCGACGGCTAGGCTACGTTATATTGAGCTTATGAAATAATTATAACTGCTCACTTACTGGAACACTGGTAGATTTTTTAAGTTACTTATTACAAACTTGCTTCGGACATAAGAAAAGGAGGTAGGGTGAAGGCATGCAAGTTCGAACACAAAATGGTTTGTTTTCGAACAAAAATTTTTTATGAAAAAATTAAAATTTGAATAGATGAGGTTTTTACTTGATGTAGATCCATAGTAAGTTATGAAATCAAACAATTTTATTTTGTTAAATCTACATTGAATTTAAACATAAAGTGACGCGTTTCGCTAACACAGTACCTTTATCAAACGAATTTATTGATTAATTCAATTAATTTAGAAGCAAATAACTCAATAACCGATTAAGTTACACGAATCAAAGAAGAGTAACTTTTTTTGTACAATTTAACGCTTTTTAATATTATTTTAGTTGTAAGTTTAGCCCAAAAAAAGTTTACTTTGATTTAATGAACACAAACAAGTTTAACTAGCAATGTTAAATTGGAGCGCAAATTATGATTCCTCATGCCAAAAAACGTAAAATTACCAATTTTCAAAGAGAAATTGTGAAAACATAAAAAATTATTAAGAAAATCAAAATTTAAATTTAAACTTTGAACACCCCGTATCTAGGAAACTAGCAATATTTGCATGAGGCATGTTGAGCAGAATCATCTTATTTTGAGGTCTAGAATCTACAGTTCAGAGATTGGACATTCTTAATGAATCACCCTGTATACGTCTCACTTCGCATAGATACGAATCGAATGGCCCCCAGTATTCTGCGTATAAAAATCCAAGTTTCAATTTCAGACTTACCTAGCAGTTGCCTTGATCATTGTCGAAGTTTGCATGTCCGTTAATTTTTTAATACATCTTTGTCCTGCTACGATGTTGCATACCTCTAATGGTAAATATGTGTGCTTGTGTTCCTGGCCAACCTGTAGGCATGGTAAATGTGGATATCGTAATTTCATTTTGTATTTGTCCAAGAAATATTTAGCCACTGTACATTCTACAGTTTGGCCGTTTTCTAACTGAAGTGGAAATCTGCAACAAAAAAAAAAAAAAAATTTATCTGAAACACGAAGAAAAGCCAATTGACTTACGATTGCATTTGTGCTGGTCTCCTCGTAACATTACACACCCTATATTTTCGCCTCATAGCACCGCAATGTGTTATTTCGATTTTTAATCCTTTTATTTCCTTGGTGAATTTAACACGTTGACTGTCCGTTAGAGGTTTTCTCTGTTCGTTTATGTCTCGTATATCGAGGACCTCGCACATAAATTCTATCACAGGTTGAGCTTTGTAAAATGCCGTCGCAGATACTAGAAAAGAAAAAAAAAAGAAAACAATCATCATCACCTTTAGGAATTTATCGTACTTACCATCAATATTGAGCATCATTTTCCACTGACTAGGTCTCACTGACTGATGAAATCCAAACCAGACTTCTCTACCACCACCTAAAAGAAGATTTTAGACACATTACATCACGTAAACAAAAATAAAAAAAGGGAGCTTACCCAAAGGATGATAATATCCTTCCGGACTACTAAAAAAACTCCTTCCCACTGGCGTATAGCTCATAGATGGTAAATGTCTCATAACAACGTCCAAAGCTAAAATAGCCTCAAACGGTATCTGTCTAGTTCTACCTTCTAGAGCTTCTTCCAGACCGTAAAGAGAAACTTGAGCTACCCATTTGATGGAAACTCGAAAAAGTCTGTCTTTACCTTCACCTGGTAGAGTAACTTCGAGCTCTTCGCGTGAGTTACCTATAGGAAGTGGATCTCTTGTATAGAGATTGTTTCTACCATCGAATACTGGTTTTAGGTTGCCGAATATTTTGCCGTAGGCTTTTACCATCGTTTCAATTATTTCTCTATTTACCTAAAAAAATATACATCAAAAATATAAACTATGCATTGATATGGATTTACTAACCTTCCTAGGACATTTGTCGGGTTGTATGTTAACGTCATAGTGATGTACGAAGCCTCTGGGCATAGTGATTTGAAAATGGTTGGCCTTGAGACCAATAGGTCGACCTTCTCGTCCTAGATTCGGCCTTCGTGGACATTGAAAAACCGGGGGTTCCACTGGTGGTGAAACTGCTGCTACGGCACCAGTAGTACCGGGGACTGCTACAGCAGTACTTGTGGCGCCCAAAGAAGTACCCGACGCACCCGCTATAACAAAAATACAGACTTATCAAAACTATTTCTACAGATAAATTAACCCCTCATAAAAAAATTATCGTACACCCTTGGCTGATGGAAATTTTTTAAAAATAAATTATATGAACCCCTTTTAAAGTTCTCATCATACTTCCATGGATTCTGGATAAATACGGCTTCAAAAATTGTAATTGTTACCACATAAATACAAACCACGCAATACCCGCGAAAACTCTGAAATACTACTGTAAAATTTCTACTGAAAAAAAACTCAAAACACAAAATTTACCTGCAAGTGATTCTGCAAATGTGGTTTGTGAGGTAGGGCTTGTCTGTCTAGGAGGACTGGTCTGCCAAGCTTCTGAGGAAAAACTATTTAATTGGATTTTTGTTTTCAAAAAAAAAAATATTTCGATTTAGTGTCTTAAATTTTGTATCATGCATACCAAGTAAAATTACCAGTTTTATCAGTGTACACAACTTTTCAAAGTGATTTAATACCACCTTAAAATGAAATGTAATATAGTGGTCTATATTTAATAACAAAAGTAAAATGAAAACATTACATAATTTATACATCTCGCAATAACTAGATCCCAATCAATAGAGTCTCAAGAACTCTATGCGCCGTGAGGTCAACGTCCTTCAATGCACTTGGATTTTTAAGAATTTGTAATTTAACTTCCGCCAATTCATAGAAATTTCGTCTATTTTACGTAGATGAAAAATCTTGAGAAATTACCAATGATTCATATTTTATTTTCAATGACTAGGTTTTTAACAGGTAAAATTTATTTCTGTTTAATATGAAGGGTTGATAAAAAATTTTATTTAAAATAAAAGGAAGTAATATCAAACTGAATCTCTTTATCAATGTGATAAAAAAAATTAGGTTAGAACGTAATAACATAAATTAGAATAGGTATAAAAATTGGAAGGATTTCTAATTTACTTGATTGTAATAAATTTAAATGTTTTGTTTATGACTGTTGAACTAAATTTCCAAAAATAAGTTTCCGTTGTAAATAATAAGCATTTAAAAAAGTCGCAATCTGAACTACGACGGATTTTTTTACCTAACTCGTTCCATCTAATCGAATTACAAAAATTCAATGACCTTATTTCAAACTTGATATTAAAGAGCCTGGCTTCATAGGTTAAGTTAAATATTTAACGTGTGGAATTCCAACAGATTTTCTTAAAATATCCACAAGAATATTGCCATAAACAGTGAAACAAACACGGAAAATTGAAGAAAAACTAATGAAAATATACGGGAAAAACATCCAAACAAAGAATTTAATCCGAGTAGACCTCGTTTATGACAACAAAACAGTAACGCTCTCAATAGTCACTTATAAAATTGAAATGTCGAATTCTACTTACGGCCTCCAGAATACATTTTTAATATTATATATTTTAAGTAAATTAAATACACAAGCACACACTAAACACCACTAATATTTACTTTAATAGATTGTCTATCTAGTTACAAAAGACGACAGCCATTTGCAATCGTGACGTCAACTTGAGCTGTGAATGCTCTGTGCTCAACATCAAACAGCGTTGCCGAGTGTCAACGAAAAATCTCCCATAATAAATAGTACATACAAGGTGACATTGAATAGTTTGTTACATTTTTATGGCCAAGCTGGAATCATATGAAAAACTTTAATATTATTAATTTTAGGAGAAAAAGTTATCTTTCATAAAAAGTTCTGTATCATCTAAAACCTATAATATAGTCATCAAATATCAAATTTTTCAGCCGTATACGAGGTTTGTCACAAAATATGAGTTTTACTCAAAAATGAAGTACCTTTAAATTTGACAATATCGAAAAATTTTACTAAAAAAAGTTGGATAATTGGATATGTCGAAGCAGTAGTATGAGTGAAAATTAAATTTGTTTGCTTCTAACATTAATATGATGTTAATTTTATAACTTGGTGTTTGAATGTATTTTATTATTTGCAAAAAGATGAATATGCACTTATTCCGCGTTTTAAATGAAAAAAAGATTAAAAAACATGGAAAACCTAAAAGATTATCATGTGTTTCGTAATCACAAGAGATAAATGTTCATTCAAAATAGAAACATTATAAGTAAAAAATAAAATAATCTGAAGTTTCAATTTAAATGAATGTAATCCAAACCAATGGTTCAATAAAACTCAAAGTCCAAACAGAAAATTTAATAAAAGTCCCTCAAAGGACACTTATGATTCTACTAGTTTCGGTACAATATTACCATCATCAGGCTACAATATAAAGAAATGGTACACTTAATACATGAAGATCTTACAAGATTCTGTCAAAATTACTTGAACAAGAGTAATAGATATAAAATGAATGTAAAAGATAATATTATAATTAATAATACAAAATTGAGAATATTAGGTACAATTGTTGATATTAAATTAAAAAATGTTTAATATAAATTAAAAAGTTAATGAAAATACTTCAAATTACAAGTTTGATAATATAAACTATATAAGTAGGTAGTCAAATTGGAATAAAATAAAATTTAGTTTAAATATTTATATATCATGTGATATCTGTCAATTGTCAGGATTTCATTAGCATATCCGGCCACCGGTGAGGTTCTTTCAGTCCATGTGCTACAGTGAACAGTTAACATAAAACTTTTTGGAACTTTAGTTCTTTATGCCAGGTTATGTTTGAGCGACCAGGGGTCGCGACGCAAAAGATCTGACCGTTACGCGTTACGTTACGAAACGTTACGTTACATTTCTTCGTTATGTGCCTTGCGTGCTTGTGCCTCCTTAGTCTCTCTCTCTCTTTTACGAAGCAGCGATTCATAATAATAAATATGCTCCTACCCGGATTTGAACCCGGGCCGCCCGCGTACAATGCAAGCATTCTAACCACTGAACCACCGATGCTATATTGAAATTCTATGCAAAGCTGGTATTCGCAGTGCTAGTGATCTACTTGAATTTGTTCGGATAAATTTTTACTATTATTTACATAATTTGTTTTGCGCGATTAAGGGGTCTAGCACATTTACTTTTCGAAATACAGGGTGTTGAAATTTTGAAAGCTTGAATGTTTTAATTCGATAACTTTAAAATGGATGGATAAATTGATTTGTCATTTGGCAGGTTGTTTTTAAATGTAAAAGGGCATATTTTGAAAGAAATTGTAGTTTGTGCAACTAGTGTGGATATGATGGCCATATCGCACGAGGACGAAGTTTGAGCACGAAGCCGTAGGCGGAGTGCTCAATCGTTCAAGTGCGATACAGACAATCCACACGAGTCGAGCAGCATATTTTTTCTACGATCCACTTAAGAAAAAATCTAGAAAATAAAAATTTCTATAAACTGTAATATACCTAACTTCAAATTAAAAATTTTACAATTCAATTTTATGTTCCCACTAATTTTGTGGTAAACGTACAGTTCCTGAAATGTGTATAGGGCTACGGTTTCATTTTTTAAATATATTATTTCTTTCAAGTTTATCTTTGTAAATGAATATTCTTGATCCAGTGCGCTTCTATGAGAAACTTTGACAAGTTATTTTGACGTTTCTTTTAAATTGAAAAAAGATGAATGACGGATACACAACTCGAATGCTGATTGGTGGATTTCAACGTTCTAGGATGTATATGAAATTATATCCGTTCAGTTAACTGATGGCCTACATTTCCATTTTGTAAACTGTGCAGAATAGTAGTTTGTGCAACTAGTGTGGATATGGACAATCCACACGATTCGAACATTATATTTTTTCTACGATCCCTTCAAGAAAAAATCTAGAAAATAAACATTTGAATATACTGTAAAATAAATATAACTTGAAATTTAAAATGTTCAACAATTTTATTTATAATCGTACCAATTCAATTTTATGTCTTCACTAATTTTTTTGTGATAAACGTACAGTTCTTAAATGTACAATTTGTACAATGTTACGGTTTCCCTTTTTAAATATGCGAAGCTGTTATAAGTAGATGTTGCCAGTCGGACTCCCGCACGAAGGGTAGGTATCGTAACTTTATCTACAATAAATATGCAAAATACGAAATATTTCAAGCGTCTACCTGTTGTTGTTATCAATATCAAGCAGAATAATTATTTAAAAATAAAATCATTGATAAAAAAAAAGTTGTTTCATGGGGAATCGAACCTAGGTCTACCGCGTAAGAGTCTGACATGTTTACCACTCAACCACCGAGATCTATTATAAGGACATGTCCATCGGTAGCTCCTCAATTACCCATTCTATTCTATTTTTAGTATTTGTTATCAATTTATACGGACTATTTTATTTGTTCTTAATCCAGTGCTTCTGAGAGAGACTTTTTTGACAACTTATTTTGACGTTTCTTTAAATTGAAAAAAAGATGAGTGACGAGTACTAAACGCGAATACCGATGCTATATTGAAATTCTATGCAAAGCTGGTATCCGCAGTGCTAATGATCTACTTGAATTTGTTCGGATAAATTTTTACTATTATTTCCATAATTTTTTTTGCGCGATTAAGGGGTCTAGCTACTTTTCGAAATACAGGGTGTTGAAATTTTGAAAACTTGAATGTTTTAATTCGATAACTTTTAAATTGATTGATAAATTGATTTGACATTTGGCAGGTAGTTTTTAAATGTAAAAGGGCATATTTTGAAAAAAATTGTAGTTTGTGCAACTAGTGTGGATATGATGGCCATATCGCACGAGGACGAAGATGAAGCACGACGCCGTAGGCGGAGTGCTCAATCGTTCAAGTGCGATATGGACAATCCACACGAGTCGAGCAGCATATTTTTTCTACGACTCACTTAGGAAAAAATCTAGAAAATAAAAATTTCTATCTGTAATATAACTTCAAATTAAAAATTTAGCAATTCAATTTTATGTTTCCACTAATTTTGTGGTAAACGAATGTCCAATTTGTACAATGCTACGGTTTCCTTTTTTAAATATACGATGCTGTTATAAGTAGATGTTGCCAGTCGGACTCCCTCATGGAGGGTACCGTACCATTATCTATAATAATGAATATTCTGCTAAATATTTCAAACGTCTACCTGTTGTCGTTATTAATATCAAGCAGAATGATTATTTAAAAATAAAATTAACAATAAGAAAAAATTCCTCGCGGGGAATCGAACCCGGGTCTACCGCGTGAGAGTCTGGTGTGCTTACTACTCAACCACCAAAAAATATGCAAATTGTTTATCTATAACGTCAGATGTATTATATAACTTTTGCTTAAAAGGAACTAAAGTTCCTACCGTGTGTCCCGCGACACGTTCTACCTTTTTTAAAATTTTAAAATCTTTTTAATGGATAATTTAATTATTCATTATGTTACTTTTCCTTTTGATAATGGTTATATTAACCTTTCATATAATAATTTCAGTGGCTAATTTAAGCCTTTTGAACAACTTCAATGTTAAAGTTAAACATTGTCGTAATAATCAAATTGCAACAGCAATTTTCCTATATCAAGCCCTTTTAAATAGTCCTTTCGGACAGTTTAAATGTAAATTTAAAAATTAATGTTCACTAAACCCCCCTTTTGGAATAGTCCATTAGGCCAACATTTTTAATTACTTTCAAATTAGGTTTTTTTTTAAATTTCCAATGTTCTTCCCTTTTCTTTTCTTTTCTTTCCTTACCACTCAAATAAAACTTGAAATTTATTTGATATAAATATGTATTAACATATTAAAAAAATTTTTAACGTTTTTGGCAACAACCTATTGTACCGAAACTGGTAGCATCATAAGTGTCCTTTGAGGGACTTTTATTAAATTTTCTATGGTTTGGACTTTGAGTATTATTGAACCATTGGTTTGGATCGGTTTGGATTTCATACAACCACATTTGAGATATGGATGAGCTCTTGGAGTTAAATGAATGTAATTACATATTTAATCGTAATTTTTAATTTTGATCAACTTTTCTTAGTAATATTTTTCGATATTTTCAAATTTACAGGTACTTTACCCTTGAGTGAAACTAATATTTTTTGACAAACCTCGTATACGACTAAAAAATTATGATATTTGATGACTGTTTTCTAGGTTTTAGATAATGCAAAACTTTTTATTAAGAATAACTTCTTTTCCTAAAATTAATAATAAAAAAGTTTTCCATAATGATTCCAGCTTAGGGAGACATATTGTATATCTGGAAAGGTGGCAGTGGAACTAATTAGTTTATTTAAAACCTATTGTAAAAAGAATATATATCCTTTCTATTTATAGAAATAACTAATATTGTGTACCTTGTAAATTTGCACCAACTCATTTTGATAGCCGTTTATCTACGGACTAATTTATGAGTCCGGCAACGTTGTAATTTTAAACGACGCGATCGATTCTGTGACTAGTTAGGTAGGAAAAAGCAGGAAAGCAGCTAAAATGAGTACAACCAAAAACCAAGGACGGAGACGTCGCTTTTTAAAGAAAAACTGACTGAATATTTATATCACATCTCAAGCTGTTTACCTCAGATTATCACATTTTAATAAACTGATTTAATTAGATAAGATTCGGGATTTATTATTTCATAATGAAAATATTGATAATAATGTGGCAATATTCTACATTTCAAATAAGATAGTATTGTTCAACCTGTAATTAGGTTACTACTTAAGAAATGAAGTAAATATGTAGAATCTGGTCAAAAAGTTTTCGTTGTCCTTTACATCGTTAAGAAATAATATTCCAGGTCATATAGTAATGGGAAACGTTAAAGAAATATTTAAAACTCACGGTTGGGATTCTGCTGCATGCTGGGATGTTGTGGAGGTTGTGGATGAGCAGCAAGATGTGTTGCCTGTGTTCTATGACCAATGAGACTAAGGGCTGTCATATCTGGCAGCAGGACCGGGGATAACCCAGTCTGCATCGTCAGCTCAGTCTCTGCTGACATCCTTTATTTACCTGCAACAGAAATGTTAATATTATTTCAAAACCCTTAAATACAAAAATATTAAATTAAACTAATGAATTTTTTTTATATTTCATGTGGAAAAGAGCATTCTACCCCTGTTATTACAATAAACTAAATTTGCATCTAGGTACATCTGAATAATATTGGGGGATAGAATCAAATATTTACACATAGCGCCACCTATTAATTATTTTCGTAATCAGGAAAGTTATTAGTTGCTGCGGCCACTTCTAAAACATTTATACCTACCTTAGTTTTTCTGTACAAAATTGATATCAAAATGTATTAAAATTACAAACTATCATATTCATACATTTCATACTGCAGATTTTCGGTGTACCTACCTAATTGGATAGTGAACGCGTGATTATCCAGCGCTACCTGTTTTATGAAAAAGATAAAGGTAGGTAAATTTCAGACATACCTGGAAATTTGGCCGATGGTATACCTACTAACTAATAACTACCTATAATGGCGATATTAAAACGCCAAATTATCAAGGTATATCTATATTTGACGAGTTTTACAAATATGTAGGTATATTTGTTATCAAAAAAAGGAAGCCTTTCGATAAGTACCTATAGATAAAGACTGAAAACCGCAAGTGTTTCCAGGAATATAAATTATAAATTTATGACAAGAATTTATTTTAATTGAATTCAAATAGGTCCTACACTTTCACTAAATTATCCATAATACCATAACACAATACTCACTGAACAGTACTTATATCTTTGTTGATATTGGTATGACCAAAAATAGAGACCGTTCAAATAAGTATCCATTGTTGGGTACTTACTGGTACTTACTTGTCAAAACTAAAAATTTGGTATCCGTCCTAGGATAACAAATCTTGTAATAATTCAAGGTTATCTACCGGGAAAACATCATTGCACGAATTTATAACTACGTATTTACACCACGCTGAATTTTTACGTTTTTTCACACACAACAAAGACAACTACCGATAACTACGGATGAACACGAACAGCACCTTCATAAAAAACGCAATACATGTCACTACAACATTGTTTTAAAAACACGAAATTTTGATGAATGTCGCACTTCGCACTTGTCTTGTTTGTATAACAATCAGTCTCGGATTTTTGCAATATTAGCAATACGCCTGCGCTATAGTATAGGAGATTAATGTGCAATTTAGTTAAGTATAATCGCATTGACTTAACTGTAAACATTTGGTAATAAGATTAAATAAAAAAAGCCGTTTTCTGGGTTTATAAAAGTGAAAAACTAATTTTGGTCATTATTTTCAATTAGTGTTGCAGCTGATAATGAATGGACACATTTTTTCTATCTCTTTTTACTCCTTAATAATGCTATTAAATGCCAATTATGGTGGTGGACAACCCTATCAATACACTTTTTGGTTAAATAACTAGTTTCCACATTGTTTGTCGATGGTGCAATCTGTATTTAAAGATTTAAAAGCCCAGAGTGTATGTATTAGTGAGTAGCTTTCAGTAAATGACCGAAAATTAGAAACTGTAAATATACAGTACAATATTATGTCCTTTTGTATCTAAAGAACTATAATTTTTATCGTAATTTTAATATCCAAAACCATCTAATAAATGTTTAACAATCTGCTAGACTATTGCTATGCATTTTATGCGATTTCGAACAGATTCAAACGGTGTTGCCATGTATTGAGTCTTAAGAATTGCTTTACTATCAATTTAATAAAATATATTATAGAAATACTACACAATTAAGTAGCTCTATGAAATATTTTAGTTCACAATTATCCAATTGAAAATATATTTAACATTATGTTCGACTAGACCTACCTACCTACATCAAAATACCTAGCCTAAGTATTCCCAGATGTCTATTTTATTCTTTCTATCTATCCACCAACAAAACGATTAATAAATAACTATTTCAATATTGTTTTTATTCTTTGTTACTGTTACCTACTTTCTTTTGTTGAAATAATTTTTGATAATCTACTTATAAAGTTCTTATGACAACCTCGCATCCAAGTATGAGACACGTGTCTAGCGTCAATGATGTAGTAGGTAGACCACCTGTTCTCTTTTTGAAGCTATGGTCATGGCCCGATACAAAATATCCACCTAAAAACCACTCTGCTTGTAGCCTTGAAAGTATTTTTGTAAAGGCTGATGACTGCAATCAGAATAAATATTAAAATGTACTAATCCACGAATATTCAAAGGTTAACAAGCGTAAATAAAAAAAACGTGGTTTAAGTATATTATTATACCTACCATGTATTTAAAATTAAATTAAGTTTGGTGTAGGTACATTTCAGAATTTCCTTTCATTTATTAGTAATTATCTACAGGGTGTTTCATTAAGAATTGTCCATATAAGGTTCCTGAAACACTTGAGTAAAATAGTACTCCTAACCGAGATCAGTGAAACCATTTAAAATATGTCTATATATAGGTATAGAGTAAATATTCAAGTTTAACTTACTCTTCACTAACAGAATAACAGAAAATGTTATTTATATACTTAATACAATTTATGTTGTTGACTAACTTGATAAAAGTAAGTTTATTTTTATTAATTTCTCACAATAATGACTTATATAACGATATAATTACGCAATCACACTGATCAAAAGCGGTGAATACCAGCAATTGATGCATTTTAAACTATTTTTCTGTCAGCCGTGCATTTTTGATCCACTTTCTTTGGTATAGGCAACCAAATATACAGTAATATTGAACAATATCAGTAAATTGACTTATTTATTGGTTTTTGGCTTATCTATCGGTTTTCCTATATTATTCTACCAAACTATGATCATTATTGGTGTTGATTAATGGGAACAACAATCTATCATGTCAATACTAAGTCGTACTACCATTGTTTAAACAATTTCAATAACAAAAATTATTCATCTACAATAAATAATTGGTTGAAATGTTTAATAAATGAAACATTTTGAGACTTTTCATTCCTCTGGGACGTTGTTAAGCAGAAACAAACAGGTTTTAAACGAAATAACAATAATATGTAAGTATATCAGAAGTGGGACATATTCCTACTTCTGAAACTTCTGTACTGCGTTTCAAATTATAATAGGTATCTAGTACCTATAAGACGGGATATTACATATAAGACGTGACAACAGCATTGATACAATTATCAACATTAATCATAACAGTATGAATAACATAATACGTCAATTTATATATACATTACCCTGTCTCCCGCCAATTGCATACGCAATAATCTCGCAACTTGCAAACTGCTTTCTCTTCACTCACTAACACGTGATAAACAGAGTTCAGCAGGTAAATCATTAACGATAAATCGTTTGACACTTAGTTCAATTATGACGATGTCACAGTGATACAATTCAATATCTATTTAAAGCGCGACAGAAGCGGTTTTTTATTTACCTGGACCCGTAATCATCTCCAAAAGAAATCTTGGTGATGCACGTACAAAATTTGTATTGCGCGTACGCAGTATCAAACATCAACATAAGGTAGTGTTATCGATTATAATCGCGCGACCTTGAAAATTTCATACCAAAGACGAGCCTCCTATATAGAATTCTAAATAGCGCCCTTGCGCATCAACCTTGAAAATTAGGGATCCCGGACCTTGCCTTGCGACAAACGGCACCGGACAGTTGCGGTCTATCGATTTACAAAGGGCGGGAGTTATCGATGCATCCTTATTAATAGTTCTGCCACTCTCCACAAGATATCACTGTATAATCATAGTTTCATATCATACATTACGAACTTAAATTTACACCCAGTATCTCTGGGTTTCTCTCATTTTTATAAGTAGTTTCTTACCTTTGTACTTACTATCAATAATTAATCCAAATACTTCACTGAACAGAGTCCCTAAGCGAATGCTATGTACATGAGTCCAATTATTATTCTTAGTTTGAAGGTAACACATATTAAGTACAACAGAAATCACATCTAAGAATTATTTATTAAAAATAAGGCATTAAAACAATGATTTTCATTATTACATAAATATCAACCAAATACTATATATATACATGGCTGCAGAAGATATTTTTATCTTGCATCAAAGACCACCACTGGAATAATTCTGTTAAGGAAAATATTAATAAACCGAATAATAATTTAAGAAAAACCTGAATACATAATATTCCTATATGTATTTGTATTTATATCGCTTGCCTATACTATGCATAAATTAGTACTGTTTATCATATAAATTGATATTTTTACAAACTACCTTTGAATTTTAAATTTAGTCTAGTAATATACATACTTATATGAATTGAAATTGTCCAAGATGGTATCTTGAAAAGTTGTTTCAATCAAACCCAAATCTGCTGGTTGTGCAATACATCCCAATAATAAACAATATGAATACTTTCCTCCAAAAGGTATAAATATAAAGCTTTACTTTAATTTTACACTTAATATAGTCAAACTAACCATGACTTCGTACTCTAACCATTTAAAATTAGAAAAAGGATACATCTTTTGGTTCGTTTCTTGTACATGATTCTATAACCACATTCTCTGCATCTAATAGGATCTCTAGGTCTGATTTCATTTTCATTATGGCATTCTACAAGATATGTGCATTTTCATTTAAAAAATTGTAAGATAACCAAACTTTTTACTTACCTCCACAAATGTATACCATTGGAGTTTTCTGTGGTTCTTTACTGTTACCTTCAGACATTTTAGGGTATTGATACTTAAAAAATCTTAATACCTTGAATTAGTTTCGATAAATCTAAGTCTTAATCAATATTTCAACTTTTAACATGAACAAAATCCTTCCAGAGAACCACAGAATAAGATAGATACATAGAGAGGCAACTCAAAAATCTTATGCTGGGCTGGCTATCTAGTGGATTGTGGTCGTATTCATGGTAGTAACTGTTAATCTTATATAGAGAAGACCAGGCGATCTATTCTCAAACTGTGACATTTATCAGTGTTTGAGAATAGATCAAGGATGATAGAAATCTATCATCCTTGAGAATAGATCGCCTGTTTGTAGCTGTATGCATAGAGAAATATAATATAATGGCTGTATGCATCCACAGATTCGAACATTTCGAATTTCAAATTTAAGGACAGCACACTGCAAAAATGTGTTAAATCCTAGATGCCGAATTTACAGAAAAAAAAAGATTTTTCTCTGTAAATAATTATGCAACTAAAATATAGGTGCCATCTTTCGAAATGTGGACGTACTTATAGTATACTTCTTTGCCGGCTATGAAAAATCACCTGTCAAATTAAGGAAATTGTGAATTGTGACTAATCTATGTATTTTATGCTGGTTGTGATTTATAAAAATGGCGGAGTGATTCCGGTTGAACAGAGGTGTATCACACACACCTTGATTATACGATAATATTATTTGAGAACTAGATAAACGATGGTACAATATCTGGGAATCTGTTATATTCCTTAAATATCAATGCAAACATAATAACCATGTATTATATCATTGTCTAATATAAAGACATATATATTATATTAGATTATATTAGACAATGATTATATTGAATCTAGTACTGCTTGATCACATCACAGATTATAAAGAGAGAATGCTTGATACGCCTATGTTACACTAATGATGAGAATTGAAAATGATTTCCCTAAATATAAACCAATTATTCACATTGATATATTACTTCACATTTCTATCTACGATTTGCAGTAAATTGAATTACTTACGTCGATATATTTAGGTATCCAATTGCTCGTTAAATTTTTAAAAACGATCACAGAAAATTGACACCATCTTGGTGTATTCTTTGATGGAAGTGTATAGTCGTCCATATTACGTGTTTTAAAAATTGGGTTGTAATATAACAAAATATCTGCTTAACTTCATATGCATTTTTAATAAAGTGTATAACAGCTGTAAAACAAATATAAGAATAATTTTCTACTCCAAAAATTAGGGCGCTAATCTTAGGGCACCATCAATTCTTATTACTTCTCCATTCAACATAGGATTTTCAATTATACTTTCAACCAGTTGTGCAAATTCATCCGGATTACCCAACCTTTGAGGAAATGGAACAGATTTGGAAAGAAACTGAACCACTTTTTCAGGCAAAGATTCGAATAAGGGAGTTTTAAACAAACCTAATAAAAAAGATAGGTACATGTAAGTTGAAAAAAATAACAGTTTTGGTTATTTTACCTGGTGCAATAGTAATAACACGGATTCCTTGGCTTGAAAAATCTCTTGCTAGGGGCAAAGTCATGCCAACAATCGCTCCTTTACTTGCAGAATAAGCTGCCTGTCCCATTTGGCCATCAAAAGCTGCTATGCTAGCTGTATTCACAACTACTCCTCTACAACCATTTGTATCTGGTTCATTATCACCAATTAGACCTACAGCTAGCCGAATAACATTGAAAGAACCAATAGTATTAACCTACAAATAAATGAACACACTCAATCGATAATATTAAAAAGCGCATTATTTATAGGTAAAAAATACATTGAATATTTCAATAATACGGTATATTCCTACATTTAAGACTTTAGCAAAGTCCTCCAAAGTATGTGGGGTTTTTTTCTTAAAATTATAGGTTTTAAAAGCTACTCCAATACCGGCACAATTAATAACGTTGTCCAATTTTCCAAATTTATCTTTCGTTAGTATCAATGCATTTTTAACATCCTCTTCTGAAGTAACCTAGAAAAACATAAACAATGACTTTTGTAAAGTAACATTTAGGTTAAAATTTACATTTACTGGTGCAAACAGCACTTTATCTTCACCAAAGCTATTAGCTACTTCTTTGCCTTTAGAAGCTGGTAAATCGCAAAGTACAACCCTAGAGCCTTGTTGAACCAATCTTTCTACTGTTGCTTTGCCTAAACCAGAGGCTCCACCAGTTACCAAACTTACGGCTCCCTTAAAGAAAATAAATGCATTTTTATTATATAACGAAATGTATGCATTATTAACTTAAGTATGTATAGGGAAATATCCTTAAATGTATCATTTATTAAATGTCTCATTTATATTACCGGTTGATTGTTTGATTAACTACTTCCAAAATCAATCATAAAAATTAAAATTTATTTCACAATTTATATAGAATAATTTAATAATATAAAAGAAAACGTAGAATAAATAATTCTCCACTTACCTTAATCATTTTATCTGTTACGGAGCCGAAAATGTGAACAACTAGGAGTTATATATTAAAGTGAATCGTTATATTTCTTCTCTACTGATAAACAATTAACTTCTGATAACAGTTTAACTTCAAAGGAATAAAATCGACAACAGTGACAAAAAAGGTTAAAAAAAAGTTCCAAAGGTTATGGTCAATTAAAACCACAGTTAAAACCAAAACAATTTCATTAAAAATTTAGTGATAAGTGAAAGTGAGGTTATTTGTGTATATTATTCACCTATGGCGCTCGTAGCTTACGATTACGACAGTAGTACTAGTGAAAATGAAGAAGAAAATTGTAATAGTGCGGTGATTACTGCTAAACAAAATATTGAATTGAAAGTAACTGCAGATGTTTCCAAAAATTCAAAATTAAATGCATCTGATATTTCAGATGAAGAGGTAGAACCTTCCTTAATAGTAGAAAGTGATACAAAACCAAAAAATTTATTTTCAATACTTCCTGAAACCAAAAAGGTTTTTCAAGAAGTCGTTGAAGATAAAATAGAAGACTTTATTCCAAAATCAGCTCCTATGATTAAAAAAAAGGAAAAACAAAGGGTTAAAATAACTATTCCATCTTTATCTCAGTTCCAAGATGATGATGAACCTGAAACAAAAAAAATAAAGTCAATGGTAAAAAATAGTGGGCTATTAGCGTTATTACCACCAGTTAAGGGAAGTGTCAAGACCAATACTACTTTTATACCAAAAGTAGTTTCCAAACAAACTAAGCCAACAGCAAGTAAAGCCTTAGTACCTAATATTGTAAGAAAGCAAGAAGAAATTAAAAAACACAATAAAATTAAAATAATCAAGGAAAAAGCTAAAGTAGTTATGAGCGATGCAGAAAGTGATGATGATTTGGATGTACCGGAAACATATGATGATGAAATGTGGGAAAAGATATGTGGAAGACCCAAAAATAAACCAATTATTAAAGCAATTGAAGAACCACTACCACAAGAAATAATTGACATAGCTCCAGAACCAGAAAAACCTTATGAAGGACTGGATAACCAAGCGTTTAAGCAACTAGTTGGTAAATCTCGTCGACCTATTGGTAATATTAAGTTAATTGATATAAATGAAGAAGAAATTTTACCTGATAAGGATATTTGGATGGCAAAGAGTCTTACAGATCCTGAGTTAGCTCCAAAGCCTGTTATAGAGGACCCAGTGGATCCTACAAGAAGGAGGAAGCACCATATAACATATTTAGCACAACAAGCTAAAGCAAATGAACAGGAGCTAAAAACCCAATGGGCTGTTAGTAAAAATAATAAATTTGCCAGTAGGGCCAAATACGGGTTTTAAATATTAAAAGTGAGTGATTGTGTTGTGAATTAAACAAATATACTCAAGTTGATGATAGTTTAATATTATTAATTTTTAATGACTTAGGCAAGTAATTATTTAAATTTGTATGTCAGAATTTTATTTAGCTACTATTATATTAGTTTTATAAATAAAACTAACACATTAAATTAATGATCCTGTACACTCTTTAGTATAGGCAACCAAACATACACTAAAACTGTACATTTTTTCATTGGGGGCTGGACAAATTGGGATTCATCCAAGTTTATGAAAAGTATGTAAGTAGGAAGCTTAGTAATGTATTATAAATATTTATTAAGATAATTACATTTAAATTATAAAATACAACCATAATAATCTAACATAATCATGAATAGTACTTGAGAAAATACATGACTAGTTGACTAAGTGGTATTTAAAGTACAATTTTGTATTAAAAGAATGTTCTGTGTAGGCATCGAACCTGTTTATATCTGGAAAAGTATGTATACCTGGAATTATTAGTCTACATTAACTGACCAATGTAATCAGCCCTCTTTAGCTTTCTTTTCAAATTTGGCCATTGCACTATAAAATTATCAGCTAAATAAATTAAAATTTTACCAGTTAAAGACAATGTTTTTGTTCTACAAAAACTCTCAATAAAAACAATCTTTGTATCAGTTATAAAAAAAGATTTAAGGAAAAAACCTACTGCACATATTGGAATGCAAGTACCTGGGCCATTACATAAAATAAGGTCGGGTCTAATTTTTAATACAAGTGGAATGCTATAGAGTATTGAGAATATAGTAGTAAAAATGGAACTGAAGTATGATTGGTGCACAACTCTACTTCTAGGTATTTTTTGAATGAAGTAATCCTTAGTTACATCTGTTGAAGCTTTAGCTGATTCTAGCGATTCAACTTTTGCTAAACTAGTGTTATCATTATTTGCAATAATATAATATCTTGGAGAATATTTCTTGAAATCCAAACTAGACAATAATGATATCATTTCTGTAGTGTGTCCTCCAGATCCTATGCATATTATTGTTTTACAAGGTTCCAGTCGCTTATTAGAAGCATATTTACTGTGTCCTGTTGTTATTTTGTGAATTAAAAAAAGTAGTCTCGCAATTATCAATATGATAAATAAGATACATAGTTCCACCTTCAGTTGAGCTAAAAATTCATCGAAAATAGATCTGTCAAAATTATAATTGTATATAATCATTACTTACTATCCATGATGACTTAATCATGATTTATTATTACAAATCTTGTACTTTTTTTGTATTTTTATCTGTCAGCACTGGGTGAACATATTCATCTTCTTTTTTTAGAATCTTTGCCATAGACAAATTTTTTTTTCAACTTTAACTATTTGTCTTTGCGCTGCAAATGGTGAATAGTATCGTATTTTAATTACCTACTAATAATAATAATTAAATAATGATATTGTAAGAGGTTTGTCATGCTGAACTAACTAGAAAATGTGTGTTGGATTAATGTATCTAACTAGGAACGAGTCCAATGAAAAGAAGATACAATTTTATGTTTTGACAATTATTAGTATGTCATGTCATTGTCATGTTTGTTGTAGAGGTTGGTTTATCAAATTACTCAACAAATATAAATATAGTTAATATCACACTTTTCACAAAAATGTAGTTTAGTCAGCAGTTTCTCACGATAATATTAATTTTTTAAATTGAATTTCAAGCATACAATCATGGGAGGTTATGTACCGTTCGCAAGAATTACTGCAATAATTTTTAAAATGCTTCTAAGAATATGGGCCTACTCAGGCCTTGTTCTGGTATTTTGTTGTTTAGTTTACTATATGTACGGCGGAATATTTGCAGTAATATTATTGTTTTTCGCTGTCACGGGTAAGAATTTTCTCAATTAATTGTTCTTGTTTAATGACACCATTTTTTCTAGGTATTTTATATCATGTTCAAGACAGTTTATTATACAATTCAGAATTGCCTACACATTCAAGGGTCTTTGTACCGATACCTACTACCTTTAATCTTCCTTATGAAAGTATTATGACAAATACTTCAGATGGAATACAAATTCATATGTATTTTATCTACCAACCCAAAGAGAAACGAAAAAATACCCCAACAATATTATTTTTTCATGGAAATGCTGGAAATATAGGTCATCGATTGCAAAATTGTGTAGGCCTATACCATAATCTACATTGTAATATTTTATTAGTTGAATATAGAGGGTATGGATTATCCGAAGGTGTACCATCTGAGGATGGTCTTTACATTGATGCTAAAGCAAGCCTTGATTATCTATTGAGTAGGAATGATATAAGTCATTCACAAATTATCATTTTTGGAAGATCTCTAGGTAAGTTGGAATTTGTCTTCAAAATGTTACAGTCACATTTGTATTATTTGTTATAGGTGGTGCTGTTGCTATAGACTTAGCTGTAAGAGAAGAATATATAGGGAAAATTTGGTGTTTAATTGTAGAAAACACTTTTACCAGTATACCTGATATGGGAAAAGTGCTATTGGGATGGAGAATACTTCAATATTTCCCATTATTTTTTTATAAAAATAAAGTAAGGATCAAAATCCATGTATCTGTCATACCTAGTTAATTTATATTCCTTATTTTAGTTTATATCATATCAGAAAGTGAAAAATCTTCACATCCCAACTTTATTCATATCAGGAATGGCCGATTCCCTGGTGCCTCCTCGGATGATGCAAGAACTTCACAATAGATGCAACAGCATTAGAAAGCAACTTCTCCAAGTACCTGCAGGTACCCACAACGAAACGTGGCTATTACAAGGGTACTATCGTTCTATGGCTGTGTTTTTACAAAGTTGTAATTTGGACAATATTAATAATAGTAATTTTGATATTAAAGTAAATAGTGACAAAACTAAAAGTGATAGTATATGGATTGATGTACAGACAATTTGAGTAGATATTCTTTTGTGAATTATTGTAAAAAGCGGTGTGTGTGAATCTCTATTAAATGGATAATAAAATGAGTGTTTTTAATATTTCAATCAAAATTTATAATAAAGTGTTCTTGGTAATAGGGACTGGCTACTTTTATTGTTTTTGTGGGATAGTAATTAGTGTCTGAATGACAAAATATATTCATATGAGTGATTCTGTGGATTTAAATTTTGAATTTAGTCATTGAATTATATCCAGTTGATTGGGAAAAAGTGTCATTTATTTTATTTGCTACTTAGTGAAAAGGTGTAAGTTATAAATACATTTTTCTCTTAATAGAGATTTACTTGAAATACCACTTTGTATTGTTTTTAATAAACAATGTTTTGAATATGGATATTTTAATCGATATATTTAAAATTGTGTCTAAATTTGCTAAAAATATTTGATCTCTTGTTAAAAAATGAAACCATTCTGTGCACTATCATTTTATTGGAGTTTTTAAACATATTTTTTGCTATTTTTTAGCATATTTTATAATTTTGTTCATTTAATAAAGATGGTGTGAAAATAAGAATTTTATTTACAAAACCTTTGACAAGGAAAAAACTATTGATATCCAGTCGGAGGATGGAAAATCGCTATCCTAACAAAATGTAGATATTATTTAACAAGCTATAATAAGTTATGTTAATTTATACTCGAAATTTTACGAAAAAGAAATTTAAAATGTTTTTATTAGTAGATCGAATATATTGTAGGCTCAATGTACCGATGTCTGGTAGTTCAAAATTGATGTCATGAACGGATTCAAGGACAGAGGCTAGTTGTCATAAATGTCTACGCTGTATAACCTAGATTATTGAATAATTTTGCCAATTTCTTTTTAAATAATGGAAATGCAGTGAAATTAAAGATTTATTTTACTTCGTAAAGGTGTGTATTACTTAATTAAATACACTGTATCCAGTTTCAGGTAGTAATTAATTTGTATTTAAAGTTCTAACATGCATCTGTTCCTACCAGTTCTGATTGTCCTCTTTTTTTTTATAGACAAAAACAGGAAAAGATGGACTGTTTGCTGGCCTACTACAATGAAAAATTTACAAAAATAGATGGAAATATCTTCGAAGTTTTCGCAAAATTTTACAGCCTTGATCTGTAAGAATGGTATAAAAAAACCGTTGGTATCATCAGTGAATAAATTTATTTTTAGAACTCCTGTAGACTCTTGGCTAGAAAATCAATTTAAAAACAAGATTGTGAAAGATGATGGGCTCTCTTTATTCTACAGAAAAGAAGGAAACAAATGCTATGCTCAAAAAAATTTGCTCAAGAGTTTGGAATTTTACACAAAAAGTTTGTGTACTGCCACGCCTGGAAGTAGGGAGTATGGCCTTGCTTTGGCCAACAGATCAGCTGTTTCTTTTGAAATGAAGGAATATGAGGTAGGAATTTATTATTTTTGTATTGAAATTGTGAGTATGTTTTTATTTTCAAAACAAATATTTACACATATAAATACAGTGGAATACTTTAAAGTAAATTAATAGTGATAAGATAAATTTATAAAGCTTATTGATATAGTTGATTTTCAAAATATTTGAAGTGAAATATAAAACTGGACAAACAATTGTTTTTAATAATAATCAATCATGTCAGTGTCAGTTGTTATAAGACAGAGCTCATGTTTGGTAGTAAATGTTTCATCCTTGTTACACAGAAGAGTAGGAAAAAACAATAGTACTATCTTCAAATAATGATTCACATTAAACAAATGGATCTTTACTTTTATTATCTTGCTGCTATTCTGCTTTGGATTGATTGATTGATTACTTTTTAAATAAAACTTATTCCATATTTTACACATACAATATTTACTCGAATATTTATGACTGAGACATCAGGTATAATATGGATATTTGTATTGATATAGATCATATTTTCTTTATAAGTATAAGTAGAGACTTGAACTTATTGTTCTCTATAAAATTTTTCAAAAATTATGAATCTACAACCATCAGAACTGTCAGAAATACTTGAATCTATAAATTTCTAAACAGTTTTTCAAATACAATGAAAATACCGGAAGTAAAAACTGTTTTATGTAATATGTTGAGTAAGTTTTATTATCTACACAAACAATTTTAATCCTTACATTTTTACTGCTGAAATTATTCCTTTGTATACTTTTCATTCCTGATTACGAATGGAGTCTTTATTTCTGTGAAAGAATGGTACCTAGTGCTACTTAAAAAAAATTAGTTTGAGGTTCTAAAACGTCAAATTGCAATGTGGAAATGATACCAAGAATGTTTATTAACATTACAGTCTCAACTTGAACAGCAAACATGCAATATGTATCTGTGTTTCTAGATTTACATACAAAAGTCTTTTCGTACTTGAAAAAAGATGTATGTATTACTAGGGAGGGAGGAAAGAGCATATTTTCCTCATACAGGAAGTGGTGTACGGTGTACTGACCAATGGAAGCGGATGGCTAGAATTCTGTGATAGATAGTTAGAGGTAATGGATTTTGAGATGAGCCCTGCGTGATTCCGTCGCAGTATACCAGATTGCTTTCGAAAGAAATGTTACTAACCATCCTAATAAGTTCAGCGCTTCAATTTCATTCTTTGACTGTCCTCCGTTCAGGTTGTTTCGACTCCAAATCAATTAATAGTGCAGTACATATCTATACGTATATATCTACGCAACTATTTACAAGGTTAGGGCTCATCTCAAAATCCATTACCTCTACATACACATCACACAACCAGTATTTTCGATTTTTTAACTCAAAAGTATGTGCATTTGAATATTGAATGCATGTGATTGTGATCAGCACTGTCTATTTTTGGATAACCTCTAATAACTGTGAACAAAAAGTTAATGAAAGTGTTTATTTGTTTCACATATGAATTTTGTATTAATAGAACACAAATAGGCTGGTCTGAAACATTGAAAATTACACTTGACCAGCTTTGTGGTGGTGTGTTAGGTTTAACTTTTCACGATATATAAATCTGGGTGTTTTTCACTGGTTTTTTATTAAGCATAAGATGTAGTTGAACTGATATATGATAAAATATATTAGGGGAGCATTGTATCAAACACCTAAGCCTGGTTTAATGATAACAGATGTTTAAATGAATGTAGTTGATTGATAGTAAATACATCAATCTTTCACAATCTAAACATCAGTTATCATTGAACAGGGTATTTAAAGTACAATAAGAATTAGATTTAAATCATAATACCTATACCTATAGTAACGAAAGAAGCTATCATGATAAAATATCAATAATTTGGCTTGATATTGTCGCAAAAACAAAATAAAATTAGTAATGTAGTTTTTTAAAATAGTCGAAACTCATGAAAATATTTTTAATCTTTATTTCATCCTTTAAAATAAAAAAGTATATATTTCTAATGAAATTTTGTGAACGTGGCAATGCTGCCATCACTTTCTTTCAAGTGCAAGTTAATTATACCGAAATTACCAGCAGCATGCACCTGTAATTTAATATATGAATCATTTAGGCACTGCGTAAAATAAGTTTTATTGAAAAATAGAAAAATTGAAAATAGACTTGTAAAAATTAGATGTGTTCACCTATGAAATCGTAATAGGAGAAATACGAATTAAGTGGTGAAAGAAACCGATCGAAGCTCGTATTGCGCAGTCTCAAAAGTATATATGCGCAATATTTGGAAAACTAGTATAATTATGATTTGAAAATTTACTATAGATAAAAAGTTGGCTAATTTCGATCAAAGTTTCGTAAATTTTAATTGCGTATAATATCGAAATTTATAATTGCATTGATAAACTTTCATATTTTCTTCTTTTTTAATTGTGAAGTTTATTCCAGTCCAACTTTGTTAAACTAATATTTCCTATTTTTTTCAATTTGTTAAACATTATCTGATTATATCAATATTGGTTAGGTAGATGTTAATAAATACGTAAGAATTGATGATAAATAGCGAAAAATTCAAGTATTTATAGAAATAATTTGTCCGGGCTGTCATGTAAGTAAAGACCAAATTCTTAAAAAAAGAAGAAAAATATGCAAATTGATCTCAGATGACTCAGTTAACCTTCTATGCTTCATTTCTAAATGGAAAAAAGGTGTACTAATTATAAATTACTGTATAAAATTTCGTAAAACTAATCAATTCCGTGCACTTGGTAATTGATGCACGAAAAGGTATCTATGTGCAAGTATGATAAACCATTTAAAGTTGATCGAGTCGTAGCAAAGTGACGACAAAGGTCGATGGTCGATCAGAAAATTAATGGTGAGGTGAAGCCCATTTCAAACGAAAAAATGCTGTAACAAAGTGATTTTGTGAATAGAAGTGCTTTATTTTTGTTTTTTAACAAATGTTGATGCTCTGGAGACCTTAATAAGTGTACCAGAAGGTGTCAATTAGTTCGACAAATGACTATAGAAGCGTAAAAAACTGTGATCACTCACTCGGAAGAAGGGTATCAGCGAGAAATGTGATATAATTAAAATATTGTACAAAAAGTTGGACAGAAAATATGAGTGGCCGACCTAGAACTACCTCTTTTGCAGAGGGTAATAAGCAATCTTTAAATCCACCTCTAGGAGATATGAAAATTAGTAGTGGTGGTTATATTGGGAAGGATGGAAGCAAAGTGACGACTGTCGTAGCCAGACCTGGACAAGGACCAGACAGACCTCAAGAAGTATCTTACACAGATACCAAAGTTATTGGAAATGGCAGTTTTGGAGTAGTTTATCAGGCTAAATTATGTGAAACTTCAGAATTAGTGGCAATTAAAAAAGTTTTACAGGATAAAAGGTTCAAAAATCGTGAATTGCAGATTATGCAAAAGCTAGAACATTGCAATATAGTTAAACTTAAATATTTCTTTTACTCTAGTGGAGATAAGAAAGATGAGGTGTACCTAAATTTGGTTTTGGAATACATCCCTGAGACAGTATATAAAGTGGCCAGACATTACAGCAAGTCAAAGCAAACAATTCCAATCAGTTACATAAAATTATATATGTATCAATTGTTCCGTTCATTAGCCTACATTCATTCATTAGGTATATGTCATAGGGACATCAAACCGCAGAACTTGTTGTTAGATCCAGAGACTGGAGTGTTAAAATTATGTGATTTCGGAAGTGCAAAACATCTCGTTAAAGGTGAACCTAATGTATCTTATATATGCAGTAGATATTATAGGGCACCTGAATTGATTTTTGGTGCTATCGATTACACTACCAAAATAGATGTATGGAGTGCAGGCTGCGTTTTAGCAGAGCTTTTATTGGGACAGCCAATTTTTCCTGGAGATTCAGGAGTGGATCAGTTAGTGGAGATTATCAAGGTACTAGGAACTCCAACCAAAGAGCAAATTAAAGAGATGAATCCAAATTATACAGAATTTAAATTTCCACAAATCAAATCACACCCTTGGCAACAAGTGTTTAGAGCACGGACACCTCCAGAAGCTATAGAACTGGTAGCAAGGTTATTAGAATATACTCCTTCATCAAGAATTAGTCCATTGCAGGCATGTGCTCATTCTTTTTTCAATGAACTGAGAGAGCCAAATACTCGCTTACCAAATGGAAACGATTTGCCACCTTTATTTAATTTTACCGATAATGAATTGAATATCCAACCGGCATTGAATAGTATACTGTTGCCGAGAGGTGCAACAGACTTGGCTAGCAATCCTCAAGATAATCCAGCTTCATCTGCAAACCAAGAAACTGATTCATCAACTATCCAAGCAGCTACTGCATCTGGTATAGCTTAGTTTCGTAAATAGATAGTTTATTTGTGCTACATTGTTACATTTACACTTGTCTAAAAATTAAATCTAAAATACTTCACTCTAATGTAGGGATCGACCGATGTAATTTTTTTGTCGATGTAGATATTTGGAAAGGCTGATATAATAATATATCAGCATATATCGACCTATTAGGCATTTTGATATATTTTTTAGTTCTTAATAGTTTGGAGACACTTATATAATCCTTCTATATATAGGAGTATATATATATGCAGGTTGTCCCAAGTCGATGAATCTGAGCTACTGATCATTTCAGAAGAGAATACACTTTAAAAATGTACAGTGCTGGTAAAAGTATCACATTGATGAACATGAATGACTAAATTGGAAAATTTTAGATAAAAATCATATTTATAAGCCTCAACTTTATTGGCTTTATTTTTGGTAATGCATTAAGTTCTCTAGATTCTATGCTTGTGCATTATTTTAATCTTCAACTTATTACTTTTATGATAACATTAAGTAGAGTTTAGTGGATTAAATGATCAGACGTTTGTTAAATTGTAGGTGAAGATTCAGTAGATGTTGGGCTTGACTAATTTAAACTTTCGTACTAAATATAATTCACTAAGAGGAGAATATTTTTGGTTAGGTTATGTTTTTGAATGTGCTATGTATAAATAGAAGATACATAATAACGAACTTTATAGTTTCTTGCAAGTTTTTTCTTTATATGGTCCCTACAAGAATTAATTTTCTATCATTTCACTTTTCATTTTCGCAGCTTGTAAATAAAATGAATCTTCCACTTTATTTGTTACAAATTTTGTAAGGTTTTCAAACAGTTGCCAAATTTAACTATGTGGATGTTCTATATTTTGAAACTAAACAATTTTATAATTATTTAAATGATTCTATAGCAAGTTTATTCTCTGGAACAGGTCTGCATATTTGATTAGTTTAATAGGTTATCTAGAAATCACATTGACTAATTTATAAAATGATTTTAGATTTAAGGTATTTGTAGACAAAACTTGTGAAGTACAAAAATGCTCAGTAGTTCCTTACTATTGTGTATTCAATTTATTGGGACACCTTGTATATCGTATCTATAGTTTAAGTCAAATTGTTCACATTGTAAAACTCTTGTAATTGATGCAGGCCACGGATCATTAGTAATACTGTAGAATTTATTTCCAAAAAAGAAAAAAAATTGGTAACATAATCAGATTAGGTAGACAAATGATTATCGATTTGTTAAAAAGTTCCAGTGGTAAAAAAAAATTGAGAAAAACAAAATTTATTGAAAAAAATATAGACGAGGTAGATAAAATTTATTTATTTAGTGTTATATATAATTTTTAAATATTGTATTGGTTAATTGTTATTTATAGAATTGTGAAAGATGATAATACAGATATTTCTCTTTTACTACTATTGTATATGTGCAAATTACTATCAAATACTCTCCAGTATTATTAAATAAGTCTCAAATATTTAATAGCAACTTTCCTTATCGACCAATACTGAGAAACCACCAAATTTTTTATCTTGGATTAGTATCAGTAATGGTGGATCCCTATTCTAATTGTAGAGTATCATGTTAAAGTATTTAACAATTATCTGTATATCATCGGTAATTATATTCATGTTTTATTTATACCAAGTGATCTTTAAATAATAGTATGATGAGCTATATTGATATCTTAACATGTTTAATTATATTTATATTAACAAAATATATTATTTTGTTTTAATCACTGAAATACTTCAACTTCTAGATTGTAAAATATTTTGAGATACATTGTTCATGTCAACATTTAAAATCCTTTTATAGGGGGTTTCTAAGTGACGTCATCTCGCGCCATGTTAACTGACCACTGACAACCTTCACAAAGATGGATGGAAATAGTATTTTTTACTGATTTAAATATGAATCTAGAACAAAAGTTAATTGGTTTTGGTAAATTTGTGTAGTAGTTGGATACTATAATAATTTAAAAGTGTGTAAAAGCAATTGTTGAGAATGTGATGTTTTGAGGTTAGGTTCTCCGGTGACAGAAATGAGCTATAGGGCATGTCCACGACAGTTGACAATACCCCTGTGTAAAACAATAGACACGATGAAAAATTATCAAACAACTATTAACCTATATTATATATTATTAAATATGCAAGCTCAACAATTAAGATAACATTGAAAGTACACTGAAGCAAATCCAACTAAACTCAAACACGATCTATCATTATAAATCAGCATAACCTCACTATTGAGTACCACATATTCTGAACGCTTATTGTTTTACCACCAGGCTGTTGTCAAAATAGTTTGTGACGTCACGTGGACATGCCCTATAATGACGTACTTAGATTAGGTTAATTGTCATTTTCAAGTTAGGATCTACCAAGTTTAATCAAGCTTAACTGAAAATTGACAGATATGTACTAAAAGTATTTCAAACTACAAAATTTCGGCGTAGGGTGAACAAATTGTCTTCATTAAAGAGTTTTTGATATAAATCAAGTATTGAAAAGGGTTCTCTTATAATTTAAGGGTACAGTTAGTAGTAGTAGTGCCGTCCTCCTTGTGACATATACGCATGCGTATTTCATATTTTAATTAAGGGTAATGTTATTTATGCACTTTCCCAACTTTATTTAGGGACCTTTTCCGGTTTTTGTATTTTTTGTCACTGCTACCTCTGTCAAATCTTTGAAAAATAAAGAAAAAAACGATTTAAGATGTGTCTAACTTTAACAATTGTGAAATACAAGTGTAAGATTCCAATCAGTCAAGTTTTGAGTTATGTAGAAGTTGAAGTGTTTATGAGGTATAGGGTGTCAAAAATGAAAAACTATGGAATATTTTACAAATTATATTGACTGCAGATATTTATTATGAAAACTAATGGAAACATTGGAAGATCTAATAACATCAAGGAAAAATTGACAACACTTAGGTACATGCTTGTTTGCTGCTTTGAAAAATATTTAGATTCTTAAATTATATATCAATAATATTCTAAATAATTAAATAAATAAATGGATTTAATGTTATAACAAATTGGATTAATATATTTGAAAATTACTATTATTTAAAAGCCACATTCTCAATTTTGTAACATTTCACTTTAGAAATACTTTAGAAAACAGTTCAATTGGGAAGATTGGTAGCATTCTAAAGTGAAATATTACTGGACATCTTTATTATTTCCTTTTTTGTTGCTGTCGTGTATATTGAAATCTCATTTTCCTTCAAGAACAAGAGGTGTAGAATTTATTTCCTTATATTTTGTTGAAATACTAGTCTTAAGATTGCTTATAAACGATTTATGTAATTTTAAGTAATTGTTATTATCATAGAGAGCTAATCACCAAACTATAAAAAACATAATATTGGTATTATTTAAACAAATTTCAAAATTCAAAAATAATACATGTATTGCTTTTAAAAAGGCGCCTTACTCGATAAGAATTGGTTGCTCAGATCTCAGTTATTAATAGGTTCTAATACGTTTAAAAATAATTATTATTATGTTATAGTAATATATTTTTTAGTGGTGTGAAATTATATAAGTGTCCTATTTCGGCAGATCGTTAACTACGAGTAATATTCCCCTTCACAACAACACTCGAAGCCATTTTACTAAAGATGGTACGAAATACCTGTCACAGGTATCTTGGAACAGGTATGGACTAGGAACAACTTGTAACAGGTACGAATCGTACTCGATTACTGGCGTAGACGAGTATATATTTGAGGGAACGAGAAGTGGGCGTGGCCGATTGCCGATTGAAACCGCGTGCGTGCGTACTTCATATTTCATAATCTGCTGTCGCCTGGCAACTGCGCGTACGCATGGCACGGCGGCGCGCTGTTCCGACAAAGAGTATCTTTGTGGTTACGAGTCCGAAAAGTACGATACGAGACGAGTCAGGCGGGAGCGAATCTTCCGTCTCGTTCATGGAACAGGTATCTGTCACAGGTATTACTTGGTAACTGGAACGGAACGTACCTGTTACTAGAAAATACTGTTTTTTAACATCTCTACATTTTACACTTTTAGTGCCAACCTTGCAGAAAAAACTAAGGTTATGTAATGTGGTTAAACAGAGACAGACACTTATTTGAAAATGCGAAGAGGGATGGTTATAAGAGAAAGGTAACTCGATCAGAAGTATATCAACAAATTTTAAAAAACATTTTATTCTATTTGAAATGATTTTAATGCTCTTTAACACTAAATTGTATATTAATAAGTGTAAAATCGTTTTAACGAGTTTCGGAATAAGTAACTTATTATAACTAATACTTTCGTTAAGTTTGATACTGCTGAGACCATAAAATTTAAATTAAAGCAAATATATTGGAAATTGGCTCTTGAACCTATTAACTGTTCTAATTCTACTGGAACAAAGTAAAACAAAACGAAGGAATGTATTTGAAAATATTTATACATTTTTAAAATTTGGTGTGTGTAAATTTGTTGCTACAAAATGTAAAGAGACGCGTTTGGAAATACGGCTCTAACCTTGAAATTTTCTGTATAATCATGTTTCCAAACGCAGCTCTTTACTTGTACATTTAGAATAGAAAGTAATTGTTTTAAACAAAATTTTGTGTGTTTTATTAAGTCTAATTTTCCCAAAAGTGCATTATGGTCCTTCTAATTTATGTAATTACCAATTTTATAATAGTGGGCTTATGCTCACGTCTAACAAACAATTGGAGAAGGTGACTAAGAGCTGTTCACGTGCTTTATTATTGCAAAATGCATATGAATCACCTTCTCCAATTGTTAGACTATAGATATAACATGTGTGACGTGAGATGTAAAAAAAATTATGTATTTAACAGTTGGCAATGGTTGCGTTCAGAAAACACAACTGTTGCACAACCGTTGAGTAAATGTTCTGTGAACGCACATTGATCAGTGCGCGAAGCTCAACATGTTTGGTGAGCGGACGCCATTTTTCTGAGCGGTTTTCAATTGCGCTCAGTGAGCACAACACGTTGCAGATTGTGATATTTTTATTAAGGTTATATTCTATGGCTTCATTTAGTAAACAAAGATTATACTTAGTGAATGTTATATATGATCTATGGTATTAGAGAAATAAATAAATATCACAACATGAGTGATTATTATGAATATGAACTGATTTATAAGTACAATAATATTACATACAGCTTAACAGATGCGAAAAACGTTCACGAATGATTAAAAAATGATTTTTACTTATTTATATATACGTATTCCACATATACATAATAATATGATGAAGATTATCTATGATATTCAATACTTTCCAAAAAATGATCGTTCAGAAGACATACGTCAACCATTCGTTGCTCAGTGAGCGCTCACTCAACAGTTGAGTTATAAGTTATGTTTTCTGAACGCAACCAATGACAATCTTGCTCTGCTTCTCATCTTCGTAAATTAAAACGAAGCCAGTGGGAAATTTTGGAACCAAATAGTTTTGACACTTGACATTTTAGAGCACAAGCGCAGTAAAAACGTTCACATCTTTAGTTGAAGGTTAATCAAGGTCACATGTGAAATCTTATGTTACGTGAGTATAAACCCACCATTACATTACACTAAGAATACTGAACGTAAGAAACATGGCTGGTAGGGGGGATAAAAACCCGCTACCATTGGCGTAAAACTAGCGATGGTGTATTAAAAAAATTCCCAGCTAGTGAATTAATTAACAAAAAATATTCTTAGATGTTGAATTAACATACCCCCTTTTATCGTCATAGCATTTAAAACGTTTTTTAATCTTATTGTAATTTGTAGATACAGCATGTCAGTAAGTATGATGTGTCGAAAATTATTTTAAATATTTCGGTAATTAAAATTGTAAAGGTAGATTCATGAAAGCGAAAATTATTATTCATTTAAAATCAAAACTAAGAGCATAAAACCATTTAATGTTATGTAGATGTTCATGCGAGAGACTAAGAAATGAATGTCTTCCATGAATTTGAAACAACGCATGCGTCAAGTCCTGACCACAGATCACCTACTGTCCAACAGCCACAGGAGGAATTTTAGGATATCTACAGGATTCAACTTAGGTAAATGTTCCTCTTCTATGCAGTAATCTCCCAGGTGCTGTGCTCTAGGATTCTGAAGCGCTGTGCAGTTGGAAAGTATGTGGATGGAGGTTTCTTCTTCCATTCCACAAAATCTGCATTCTTCTTCCTCCACTACTTTGAGCATTTTCAGGTGCCCATTCAGGCGACAATGTCCCTTTAGGATCCCTGTTAAAGCTCTTAGCACAGTTTTACTTTGACTTATGCATTCATTTGATCTCAACAGGTTGTAGTCACCCAGAAGAGTCTTTGATTGTATAAGTCCTACTAGATCTTTCCAATGGTCAGATCTTCTCTTTTTCTCGGCTTTACCTATTTCTTCCAATATTACATTGGGGCTGATTCCGCAAAAAAGGGTTCAGGCCCCCAGAAAGGTATTTCGGTCCCCCTCTTTGCTAGTTCATCTGCTATTTCATTTCCTTCTATTCCAGTGTGTCCTGAAATCCATAGTAAGGTGACTATATTGTTCTCGCCTAGTTCATTGAGTTTGTCTAGGCATTCCCACACCTCTTTGGAACTGATTACACAAGAGCTCAGTGCTTTAATGACTGCTTGACTATCCGACATTATGATAATCATTTGTCTTCTGTTTCCTTTATCAATATTGAACTGGGCGCACTTTCTTATGGCGTGGATTTCCGCTTGAAAGATACTTGGGGATTTTCCCAAGTTTTCAGAGTGTTTGGTTCCTGGCCCGAACACTCCTATCCCAGTTCCTTCTATTGCTTTTGAGCCGTCTGTGTACCATTGAATGGCATTCTTTCCAAGTCTGGTATTTGGATCCCATTCCTTCTGGTTGCTTAATTCCGTAACGAATTTCTTTTAAAAGTTATACTTTTTCTTCATACCGTCTTGTGGCATGTCCCAGGTTGTCTGATTTCTAAGAAGTGAGGAGGTGGTTTTATTTAATGATTCCCTCTCTACTTAGTCTGTATCTTGTTCTTTCTGCAACGCTTTCCACCACCATATTATTATGTAGAGGGGTGAGGTTGAGAATAACTTCCATGGCTGCCGTTGGGCATGTTCTCATTGCTCCTGTAATGCATATACAGGCTAGTCTTTGAATTTTGGAGAGGTTTTCTCTCGTCGTCAATGGGCTAGTTCTACTACTCCTTGCAATGGCTCCATAAGTGATGTAGTGGCAATGTACATCCAGCTTAGGATTTTTGGTTTACAGCCCCAGTTTCTCCCTGCCAGATTTCTGCACACCATTAGAGCCATTCTTTGCCTTGTATGTTATCTCCTTTTCGTGTTTGTTCCACAGGAGTTTACTGTCTAGAGTATGATACTTGACTTCTTGTCTCCATTCAATCTCGTTCCCATCAATTTTTATGGTTTTGAGGTTGAGTTTCTTAGTGAAGGCTACATGAGCTTGTGTCACATGTTTATAATTTACAACTTTATTTTTCGTAAGCAAATTGGTTTACGTTTAATGTTTATCTTCAGTTATCTGACAGCTCGATTGCTATTGGAAGTTTTGACAAATGAATGAAAAGAGTGCGCATGTCCGGTTGGTTTATAAATTTCTTAATTTATGTTGCATGAACAGCAGAATATTCTTAGTTTAAATTTAATCTTAAATCGGTTGATGTTGCATGAATCCACCTTAAAACAACGTAGATGCGAATTTAGTGTAAAATCGGGCGTTTCAAACAGTTTAAACAATAGTATCACCACAGAACACGAAAGTAGTTAGAATGACTATTAAAAACACTGATTATTATACTTTTTGAAACGTCTTGTATAATTGAAAATTGAGAATTTGTAACGTTATCGATTAACATTGAGCTTCTACTGTAATTTTAACTTCGTTTTAAACACCGTAAGTTCACGAAATAGATTGTAAGTCAGTATCACTAAAAATTGAGCAAAATAATTACGAAATATTGTATACAAAACTTCGTCCCTAATTTGATGGTTTTATTTTTATAATTTGTATGTATTTTTATATCTAGTTAAAAACACTTATTGTGTCTCACTTATTCATCCCAAACAAATTCACAATTATTGGTATTTGGTTTGTTGTTCACTCCTGTCAGCAACAATGTTGATTCTTTTCAACGTACTCTAGTGACGCCTGCGCTCACGGATTGAGAATCAAATTTAAGATGGCCACTAAGTTAGGGACGAAGCAATCTTGTTGAAGTTGAAAAAACCTAACGCTTTTTCACACATTAGTAAGTACTAAGAAAAAAATTACACTGTAGAAGAAATAATTATTTTAATTTGTTTATCGAATCTAAAAAAACTTAACAATTTGATCAAACTCCGTTTCGATCTTTGATGTTATTTATATTTGTATCTTTTGTTTTTACGATTTAAATAGAGTTGTTCGTCTTTCAGTGTATATTTTGACATGTTCTATATATTATATTATCAACAGATTAAGGTATCTATGTATCTTTCCAGCTGTGGCTAGATGAGTTCAACAATAAAGTAAAATAAAAAGTTAAAAGTTCGTTTTTATTGTATTGTTCCATATAATGATCACTTTGAATGATCAAAAATCACAATCTTACAAGATGCATTTTACTGAAATACAGATACAGAGAAGCAGTTAAGATATACAGGGTGTCCCACGAAGAGTTAAAACTATCTGTATATGGCAAAATACTTGAAATCTACGTAAAACTTTCGTATACTTTTGTCTGAAAACTTTCTTCGAAAAATGCATATTTTTTGAGTTATTAATTTTTTTGTAAAAAATTTGACGGTTGCAGACCCTTACAAATTATTTTTTTAAGAGGATACCCTTAAAGATATGAAAATGGTTTCTGTTCGGTTGCTTTTAGCAAGGTCAGACCTATTTGAATCTATGTTGAAAATTTTTTCATTTTTTACAGGGTGTGTGTATAGAAAGTGTTCAAAGTTTAACATAAATATCAAATTTCTTTATTTTTTTAAATAGAACCACCCGGTTTTTTCTATTTTAATGCATTCAGGAGTAAAAAATAAGGCAAATTCATGTATACTTTCCTATACCTAAACCTTACCGTTATCCAGATATTAAATGTTTTCTGTAAATTTTTAGAGATGCAGGATATCTTACTGCAAGTAAAGCACATAATTATGTTCTTGTAACTACTTTGCCATATTTACCATGTATTAAAAGCAAATTTATACTCTATTTCTTAATGTCTGACAGCACAGTAGCCTCATTAAATATTCAAATAGAAATTTATCTTTTACAGAGTGATCCTAAGAATTTTACTAGTAAATTCTAATGCAAAACAAGTAGGTGTCTGTATTGGTTATCTATACATCCCTGTTTCAGCTCAAAATACAATATGGTAATAAAACTGAACAATGCCAGATAAACGATAAATATTGCGGCAGTGGCAGAGATTACTATATTAGTTTATTCTGCTCATTTAATTAGATTCGGTCGACATTACAGTTGAAATAAAATTCATTCGTTCAGACCTATTAACAAGTTACATTTTCATTTTTATTAAATTAAATTAATTAAAGAAAATATAGTTTAATTTTCATAATTCAAATTTATTGACAATGAATTAATGTATGTCAAGTAAAGTAAACATACCATTTATACCCTGTTAAAGCCTGTAAATAGTAGATTCACTAACTCCTGTCATATTGGAACATGTCGAAACTATATTTCTAACAGTAGCAGCCGGCATTTGATGTACAACAGCATCATGCACATTTAACACTACAGTCTTCGTTTGTAAGCTAAGCACGCTCTTACACTTTACTGGGGTGAAACTTGAAGACATTTTTCACAACACAGTTTTGGAACGTAAGCGACTCTGAGCAAAACAAATTATACAAATTTGGGCGAGACCAAGTTTCATCGTATATACCTGCAAAATTTCTAAGTAGTCATTAGGACAATCCCTAGTAGGACCCTATTGTAATGTTTCTTGGAAATAATCAAGTTGTTTTAACTAACCGAATTTAGATTCATATTACCTTTATATATCAGATCGGGTATAAAATTAAATAGTAAATAAATTCCTTAGATGAACGGTGACGCTTATGGTTTACTACCTGACTAGCATCTGTGACCTTTTCGCGTGCTGTCAGACAATAAGAAACAGACTATACATAATCTTTTTTATTTCTTAGTGCTTGTATCAACGGGTCAAAGTAAAATTTAGACCACACCTGCATCTCTCAAAATTTACAGAGAACATTCAATATCTGGACATAGGTATAGGAAAGTATACATGAATTTGCCTTATTTTTTACCCCTGAATGCATTAAAATAGAAAAAAACCGAGTGGTTCTATTTGAAAAAATGAAGAAATTTGATATTTATGAAGTTAAATTTTGAACACTTTCTATACACACCCTGTATAAAATGAAACATTTTTCAACATAGATTCAAATACGTCTGATTCAAATACGTCTGACCTTGCTAAAAGCAACCGAACAGAAACCATTTTCATATCTTTAAGAGTATCTCCGTAAAAAAATAATTTACAAGGGTCTGCAACCACAGACATATAAATGTCTGTGTCTGCAACCGTCAAATTTTTTCCAAAAAAATCAATAACTCAAAAAGTATGCATTTTTCGAAAAAAGAAATTTTACGTAGATTTCAAAAATGTATTAATATACAGGGTGTTCCATTCAAAATAACAAAGTTACAGTCGACTTCCGGTAGAACCGGAAGTCTACCATCTTTGAAAATATTTTAGTTAAAAAGATCGCATCCGAAAACCCAAACGTAGAAATTTTCATGATTTTACTATGAGTATTTTGCCATATAAAGATAGTTTTAACTCGTTGTGGGACACCCTGTATATGTTTGAGAATGGCAGGTGGTGACGAAAAACAAGTAACTAACTAACCTTGAACAACATAATGTCCAATTTAATACTAAAGATGGTTAAATTGATTATTATTGTTATATTTTATTTTCAAATATTATTTATTTCAGAACTGCCTAAAAGATATCGACTTGTGTTTCAACACCGATTATCCAGTAGATCTAATACCAAAAATTTACTTTAGAAAAGCGGAATGTTTTTTCGAGGCCGGACGAAAAGAAGATTTCGACAAATGTGTTGGAGAAATTCAGAGATTTCTTTCTATAACTTTAGTAGACGACAGAGGTAAGTTTTTATAAAATAAAATATATTACTTTTATTTTTAATCATCCATACAAAATTGTAGTTATTACACTAAGAAAACTGTTGAAATTTTGAATAACTCGTGCAGTTTCGGATGTACACTAAGAAAAGTATGCGTCAAATGTAATTTTGAAAAAATCTGTAGTATTGCCATCTTTATTAATATAAAAACAGTATTCATTAATCTCTAGCTTGGAAGAATAATTTTTTTCTGAATACCTTCCACATTTTCTAAAAAATAATACAGGGTGATCCATTGGGATTGGGAAAGGGCTTAATTTAACTGTAGATGGGGATCACTTTAGTGCTTCCAAAAACATATATTTAATGTGTCTTCTGCACTTCATAACCGAGAT
This sequence comes from Galerucella pusilla, assembly GCA_910591695.1. Taxonomy (NCBI): domain Eukaryota; kingdom Metazoa; phylum Arthropoda; class Insecta; order Coleoptera; family Chrysomelidae; genus Galerucella; species Galerucella pusilla. The sequence goes on along the minus strand of CAJUYI010001037.1, from coordinate 34,715 downwards.
ACAGCGTGTTTTATAAATTTATCCTAGTTCTTTTGAACCTCATAACTTCCGAGTTACTCTCTATATTATTTTGAAATTTGGTACACGTAATAAACATTACCTAGAAACTCCATCAAAAGCATCTCCAAAAAGATAATGTAAGACCGACTTAACAAAAATTTCAAAACTCGTCTTTCCTAAAAACAACACCCTGTATATAGATTTTTTTTAAATATTTTTTTTTAATTGGAAAGAGTATAAAAAATCCACTATTTTCTTTTTCTTTTTCCGCAGACAATATTACTACCAAAAATTTACCGTCAAAGTAATAATTTATGCACGTTTGGGTGGTTTTAACTATGGTACCGTTGAGATTTATTCTTATTTTATAGCTTGAAATGAAAGCTGTTTAATGCATCTAAAGAAGCATCCTGGAAATTCAATTGAGTTTGTATGTTTACGAGTACAGACCACTAAAAAATGTGATTACAGTGCCGTACTTAGGACATACACACATTCAATATGTTTCGAATATTTCGAACACCCTGTATAAGAATAAGTATCTGGAAACTATACACTTCTATTTCTCGTATTTTACTCTTGTTATTCTAAATGTAGAAGTGCATAGTTTCCAGATACTTATTCTTATACAGGGTGTTCGAAATATTCGAAACTTATTAAATGAGTGTATGTCCTAAGTACGGCCCTGTAATAACATATTTTAGTGATCTGTACTCGTAAAAATATAAACTCAATTGAATTTCTAGGATGCTTCTCTAGAGCTACGTTCATAAACTTACTCCAGTGAGTAGAGAAGAGTATGATCACGTGATTAGAAAAGTATGTTTGTTGGTTACTCGGAGTAACCGTTCAGAGGCTACACCGGCCGGAGGTAAATCAAATGTCATTGTGTTGTGTATATGAATTTGGGGTTATATTTTTCATTTCGAAAATAGAAATTAATTAACCATGGACATTGATTAAACCATGGATGAGTTGAATATTAATATTATTAATATCATAACACAATGTTGGGAACTCATGTTGAATAATGATAAATAAATTTCAAAGTATTATATTACATCATAGGTAGGTAGGTACCTACCCTTATTTTTAAGAATAATGGTATATTTTCCAATTGATAGCACAGAGTAGTCCATTATTGATATGCAATGCAATTAACTGTAACCATATAGCTATTAATAGATATATCACTGTATCAAAATCAAATCATATCAATTTATCAATAAAAATAACCAGCAGTAATCTGAACAGAGCTACTGTATAAGCCAAACTGTCAGAGTATATAATACTCCATTAAAAAGCGGAGTATGCAGAGTTTATTCCGGGTAGGTTTCTGAACGTTTATAAAAGCATACTCTATACTGGTAGAGTAAATTTATGAACGCTTCGGAGTAAACTATCCTTACTCTGAGTAAGTTTATGAACGTAGCCCTTGCATATTTAATAATATAAAATATAATATAGGTTAATAGTTGTTTGATAATTTGGTAGTAAAGTTGTCTGCGGAAAAATAAAAATGAAATATATAGATTCGATTTTTCATACTCTTTCCAATTATTATAAAGAGCCATTTCAAAAAAATCTGTTTTTAGGAAAGAGTTGAAATTTTTTGTTAAGTCGGACCTGCATTATCTTTTTGAAGATGCTTTTGATGGAGTTTCTAGGTAATGTTTATTACATGTACCAAATTTCAAAATAATATACAGGGTAACTCGGAAGTTATGAGGTTCGAAAGAAATAGGATACATTTATAAAACACCCTGTATCTCGGTTATAAAGTTCAGAAGAAACATTGAATATAGGTTTTTGGAAGCACCAAAGTGATGCCCATCTACAGTTAAAGTTAGGCCCTCTCCCAATGAAACATCCGGTATATTTGTAGTAGTTACAGATTTGGATTTTATTTAGAGCAAGTTATAAACACTCTCGCCTTGCTGTAGGGCTTCTTCGTTTATTAATTCTTCCCGAAGGGAAATTATTTTTAGAATTTCTCGGAAATAGATATTTTGTAGAACAGTAAAATCCACTGTGATCTTATAAGAAATACACATAATTACAACTGAGAGAATTTTTGTTCTTCCTATATACAGTGTGTTTACTTAAGTTGGAACCATATGGAAAACTTTTTTATTAGTGTTTTTATGGAAAAAGGCTATTCTTGATAAAAAGTTCTGCATGATCCAAAAGTTGGAGTGCAACCATCAGATATCAATTTTTTCGAGCGGTATACGAGGTTTGTCGAAAAATTTGAATTTTGTGCAAGAGTAAAGTATCTTTATTTTTTACAATTCCGAAAAATGTTATGGAGTGAAGTTGTTTCGAATTAAAAGTTATATTCAAATATGCAATTACATCCATTTATAATGAAAATTCGGGTTTTGTGATTATTTACCAATAATTCCATATTAATTATTCTGGCTGGATACAATTTACCTCTCTTACAATACAGACAGTAGTAAATAGAGAGGTCATATTTTTAACAGATAAGAGAGATAAATTGTATCCAGCCAGAAAAATTAATATGGAATTATTGGTGAATAATCGCAAAACCTGAATTTTCTTAATAAATGGCTGTAATGGCATATTTGAATATAACTTTTAATTCAAAACAACTTTACTCATGACACAGCAAGAAAAACTTACAAATTAAGTTCCACCTAAAAAGTATACTTTCATCAAATGAAAATGAAGTTCTTGGCTATCTAAAAGACATTAAACTAAAATCAAAAATTTAGAAAAACTGCTATAATTATTTATACCTTTTATTCTTATACAATGAAATTGTAAAATTATAACTATTACTATAAAATTGTATTGTCACCCCCGCTAATAACTCATAGAAGTTGATGCGGGGTAATTAAATGTTTTTTGAAATAAAAAAAAAACTACTCCACAACATCTTTCTGAATTGTTAAAAATAAAGATACTTTACTCTCGCACAAAATTCAAATTTTTTGACAAACCTCGTATACTGCTTCAAAAAATTGATATCTGATGGTTGCATTTCAACTTTTGGACCATGCAGAACTTTCTATCTAGAATAACTTTTTTTCACTAATAAAAAAGTTTTCCATATGGTTCCAACTTAGGTAGACACTCTGGCTCAGGATGTGGAGTTTACTCGAGAGCACTAAACCTAAAGATTAAGTGGGGAATGGGAAACAATACCAGCGTTGTTCAAACAGAACTGGCTGGTATCTCAATTGCCACAAAACAACTAACCAGAAGAGGAATTTCTGGCAAAAACATAATAATCTGCACTGATAGTAGACAAGCCGTATTAGCCTTGAACAGACAACGTGTTATATCGAGGCTAGTACTAGAGTGCCACCAAGATTTAGCTAACGCCTCGGCAGATAACAATATTATCCTGAGGTGGGTCGCACTGTCGATTATTTAGCCGGGTGGACTGAGAAATTTTAGGACCCAGTGACACCTACGGCCTAACGACTTCGACAACTGCGGACCTAGCCAAACGTTACACCCATGCTCAGTTTTGCCAGGATCACCCTGGGCGACCCTGGGAAGCTGGCGCCGAAGAAATATTTGGCGATGACCAGGAAAAACCTACGTTTAACAGTAGGATTTCTGACTGGTCACTGTCAACTAAGTAAACACCTCCATACTATGGGGCTAGTGGACACACCTCTATGCAGGATGTGTGAACAGGAAGATGAAACTGTAAGGCATGTCTTATGCGAGTGTCCGGAGTTATCGTCAATAAGAGAGTGTGTGTTCGGTGAGTCTTGGCCTACACCTGCCGATATAAAGGAGATGTCTCCCAGTGACCTGTCCACCTTCCTGAGAAGGACAGGATGGACAATGACCTAGGAGGACAACTCCTCGGGAGGATGTACAATGGGTCACATGTGGCCTAAGTGCTGTGAGCCTACACACTCACCCTCCCTACTTTACAGATACAGAGACACTCTGTATAAAGTGAACACAAACAATTTTTTTGTAGAGGGATCAAAATTTTATAAAAACTTAATTATTGATAATTTTTTAGATAAACATTTGGAAAAATTAGAACAAATAAAAAAATCCAAATTGAAATGCAACACCGTAGAAGTACAAAGGGATAATCTCAACGATCTTCCAGAATTTAACGAAGGAGAAAACGATAATTTTGCTTACGCTTCTTCGAAAATAAAAATGGGGTTAGGATTAAACTTTACTCCATCAATACTTTATAAACATTCAATTTTTAATTTTTAGATATGATAAAACTCGAGGTAGACATGTCATAGCAACGAAGAATATTAGTAAAGGTGATGTCTTGTTTGTGGAAAAAGCATTTATATTCGCACCTGTATTTAAAGAAAATAAGGAATTTTATTCGTTCAAGTGTTATAGTTGCTTGAAAGATATCATCAGCAGTGTTCCGTAAGTAAACAGAATCTAAAACATTTCAGAACTATGTATTTTCCTATTGCCGATTTTCAGCCATAGAGATACTACAAAATAGAAGCAACCGCCAGCTTCGAACCCGCCAGCATATACAAGAGAGATAGAAAGTAGGGCGGAAGACGAATTTTCGTCATGTTCTGCGCACCTTCCAAAACGCCGCCATATTGCCAATCATATGTTTAACGTTTTGAATGACTGTCATAACTATAACTTACACAACCAAATTTTACTTGTTATAATCGTTAATTTTTGTAATAAATTGTGAACTCTGAACATTTGTTTTCGTTTCAAATTCAGTTATTTGTCAAGCGTTTGATTTCGCGCGTTATTTTTTGATTGACTGATTTTTCAATATGGAGGCGTTTTGGAAGTTTTTTTGATTGGTCGTGCGCGGTAACACACCTTCTTCTCTATTACACCATGGTTTATGCTGTCTTTCTCTAATAGCGTGTATGCTATATAAACACAAACAAAGCAGAAAAACCTTTGATCGCCTGTCTCTTTCTCTCTTACTGGAGTTCCGACAGACATTGCCACTTACAGAGCGCCCTATGGCTTGTTGCCTCTATATGTAGTATATCTATGGTTTCAGCTGTTACTTATAGCCATGTTCGCGGGTTATTATCTGAACCAGTTCGGAATTGTCTAGAGCGCATGCGTAGTTACACCGCGATTGATCACAGAACACAGATCCTTCCTTATAATATGTTAGAAGATCACTCACGCCATTTTTTAAAACGTGTTCACGTGCTAACTTTCGAACACTGGGAGATGACTCGGATCGGAGATTAGCGCAAGACTCAATCTGACAATTTAATGAAATTTTGACAGGTTTCAAATGGTCCACGAACCTTGGTCTGTCAGCAGAATAGAGGAGTTCAGTCTAAGGTCAGTGTGGCCAACAAAAAGTGGTTTTTTCTGACAATAATGACAGTTAAGGTCTACCATTCAAAACATAAGATTTTTGCATGCTTTTTATCATTGCGAACATCTATATTGCTTTATTAAAACAATGAATACACCCCCGAAGCGTATATTTTGAAATTTAAAATGACTTTTTAGCTGAATACTCAACATATCGGTGGCCAATAATTCTAGGAACTCTTGGCATGCCACCATTTCATTTCTGTTATTCTGTAATTAGTTATGAGAAATGTCAGAGTTATATTTATTTTTGTTGATATTCGTTTAATTGTGTATGTCCATTTTTGATTAGATTTTTGTAGCATTTCTAGTTAGTTGTATCTCTATTCTTCTAATTACTTTTTCCACTGACATCTGACATAACTAGTGACAGATAAAAGAAATGAAATGGTGACATGCCAAGTGTTCCTAGAATTATTGGCCACCGATATGTGGAGTATTCAGCTAAAAAGTCATTTCAAATTTCAAGATATATGCTTCGGGGGTGTATTCATTATCTTAATAAAGCAATATGGATGTTCGCAATGATAGAAAACATGCAAAAATCTTATGTTTTGAAGGGTATACCTTAACTGTCATTCTTGTCAGAAAAATCACTTTTTGTTGGCCACACTGACCCTAGACTGAACTCCTTTATTAACTTTAGGGTCAAGATATACCAAATGACCTTGAAATGAAAATCAAGTGTAAGCTTAGTTGACCAACTGGTATATTTTATTTCAGATGCGCTAATTGTACACTATGTGTATATTGCAATGAAAAATGTAGGACGACGTCCTGGAATGAATGTCACAAATGGGAATGCAAAGGTATGCAAGGTAACATTTGGTACGATTTAGGCATAGCATTTCCCGCCTTCAAAGCGGTTCTAAAAGGAGTAAAGTCTGGTTTTCAAACTATTAAAGGTGATTGTACAGAAGACTTGAAAAAATTCGGTGATAAAATTGACAATTATCCGTATTTTAATAGATTAGTATCCAATATTTATAAAGGAAAAAATGCAGCGCCATACATTTTGGTAAGTGTACATGTTATCTTTATTTTACGAATACGCATGTGCAGGTTTATCTATCTAGTGACTGACAGTTTTAACACAGAACAACTTTCTCAAGTGGGTTATTCTGTGCTTTTAGTGACATTTCTGCTCGTGAAGTTCCAAAAATGAACTATACTTTTTTATTACAGATGGCAGCTATAGTAGTGACGTATTTAAAGAAATACACGGATTTCTTCGCGTGGTTTCTTAAACAAAAAAATTGTCCTCGAAACGACCTTAGTGTGTTAGTCCAATACATAGGAGGTTTAATAACCAAACATATCGCCCAACTATCGTGTAATTCTAGCATTATTGAACATTGGACATATTCCTCTACGGATTTGCTGTTTCCAGATATTTTAATTACAATAGCTTGTGGAATGTTTCCATCTGTTAGCATTATGAATCACTCATGCCGACCAAATGTAACGAATTTGTAAGTTTGGTCATTTTGACAGCTGTCACTTATCGTTTTATTGTCATTTTCTCTTTTTAGCTTTATCTGTGATACAGTTATCGTAAAAGCTTTGGAAGATATACAAGAAAATGAAGAAGTATTTAATTGTTACGGTATTGATTACCGCGGAATGAATAAAGAACAACGGCAAATAGCCTGCAGGACCTTATATCACTTCGAATGTAAATGTGTAATTTGTTGCGATCCTCTAAAAGAAGTGGTAAGTGTCGAACACAGTTCATCAACAAATGTCAAGTACTATTATCGTTTTCAGGAGATGCTGGATAGTTATTTATGTCCAAAGTGTAAAGGTTTAATACCAGAGTTGCAAAATGCTTCGTTTGGTTTTTGTTTGAATTGCGGGGAGAAATATTCCATAAAACCGTTCAGGAAAATCAATAATGAGGCTCAGAAATATCTACAAAGTGAGTATCTATTGACATCTTAGGTTTGCTGTAACTTCCATTATGTATTTTTTCCAGATGACGATATCAACCAGCTTGAACTACTAATTAAATGTTTGAAAATAAGAGAGAAAATTCTTTACAAGCACCACAAAGATTTCGAAGAAGTTTACTATAGGCTTTATAGTTACTACGTAGAATCAGGTAAATTTAAAACATTTTCTTTAAAAATTTGTTTTTGTTTTTCAATTTTTCAAATTGATATCTTAGTCTCCACTTTTGAAATTGTTTTACAGGAAATGCCGAAAATATGTTTAAATATTTTCATTTATGGTTGGAGAATGAAAAAGCTAGAAGAGGTAACAATTCAAGAGGTATTGGTACAAAACTTTACGAGGCAGCTTTAGCGATTTTGCACTGCCTTCAAAATGGGAATCCTAAAAATTGTACCAATTTAAAGTGAGTGTCATTATCATACATTAGAAACAGTAATTCAAATTTCATATTTTTTAGGGCTTTTCTTCAAAATGTTGAACATATGATAAGGGAGGCTAAAATGGTACTAAATTTGTATTATCCAGCCTATATAACTAATAGGTTAAGCAGAAAAATTCAATTTATATCAAACAAATAACTTTTTATAATATATTTTACTAACATAAAGTTGTTTAATTTTTTCACATAGATACTATAAATAATTTATGTCCTTCACTTTTGCCATTTATTATATTATCGTTAAATATGTTCCAGTTTTGGAAAAAGTAGAATAATTGTATTTATTCATGTAACCAAATAACCCTATTGACTTAAATTATTATTGTTACCTTAAAAATCATTCATTTTCTGGGTTAAAACCAAACCTAAAATTATTATTTGAAGGTACGAAATGAAAGTTTTTAGCAGGATTTGCCACATTTTGTTCTTGACAGTGTTCATCACTGGTAATATTATTTGCTATTTCTTCACTTACATGATTATCATCTATATTGAAATTGAATTTGAAACTATTGTCTAAGCTTGATGAAAGCACACTTTTTTTAAAGAACATGGTTTTTTTATTAATTGTTGCTGGTTTTAGTTTCATATTAGCAGCACCTAAAATTAAAAAGTCATTAATTTTGGGATGAGTACATTTATCTGAACTTCTACTTTTTGACACTTTTTTTTCCTCTGTGGCCATTTTTTCCCTGTAATCTCCAAATGCCATTCTCATTGTCTGCCTCTTCTTAATTATAGGAGCAGTATTACTCATCAAAATATTTAAAGATTTAGTGTGATCTTGGACTGGAATAATATATATATTATGAACTAAATTTTTAACATAAAAACATATGGGTATATACCTTGTTTATTGTTCAGTTTTCCTGAATTTAAAGCTTTTTGTAACTGTTGGACACACCAACACAACTCCAATTCAAATTTTTCTTGGTTTGGTATTTCTACACTTGATGAACTGGATTGAGTTGCTGGTGGATTTTCAGGTTGTTGTAATTTTGGTGCATTTTTTCCAGTCGTTTTATGCAGTTTTAATTTATTGGGTGGCATATTTTAAATAAAATATTTATTGGTTATGTTTTGGTTAATGTGTGAAGTGTTAAGAAGCCGACCACACGGAATTTTAAGCGGTAGGCCCTGTTAACGTTCAATCACTAGCCACATGCACCAGGAGCTTCACGTATTATAAAAAATGTATTTAATTTATTTTGACACTGGTTGTAGTCATAATCAATAATCATATTGAAGTAAGTACTTTATCTACTACAATTTCGAGAGAAAAAGCTATGTGCTAAAGCTGGATGTTACTTTAAAACCACAGACTGTGCTAATTTAGAAAAAAGAAGATTTGAGTGATTTTATGTTATCCTGTTATCTGTGGTCAGTTTTGTCTCCACGACTTTTTTAGGAAATTTAGGTTAATTATTATACATGTAGAATTTATTTGAAAAATGAGTACAAAAACAAAGTTAATTGAGAAAAATGGAACTTCAAAATCCAATTTAACATCAGTGTGGTCGAGGGCATTTACTTGTAATTCAGAATGGCCAGATAAGGTGAGATTGTTTTCCATTATATCAAATTCTACTTCGTGATTTTTTATCTTTAGGAAGAATTTTTGGATGTAATTTACTGGATTCGACAAGCTTTAGGAATAATACTTGGAATCATTTGGGGACTTACACCATTAAAAGGTTTCCTAGGGCTTATCCTGTGAGTCTAATAAATACACTCAGTCAAGTTTAGCATAATGTATTTAAAACTGAAAAATACTCAATATACTTGTATTATTTTAGATTTGCTTTAATCAATGCTGGTATAATATATTTATACTTTAGTAATTTTCAAAATGTAGATGAAGATGAGTATGGAGGAGCCTGGGAATTGACAAAGGAAGGGTTTATGACATCCTTTGCAGGTTTTCTAGTAAGTATAGTGATTTTAATATTGTACTGTATGACAGAATTATGTAAAACTGCAAAGATCATCACCTGAACATCAAATATAATCCACTATAGAAACAAATTTGGTATCATCATTTTAAATGTATTCATTTCACCCAGTCATAGACTAAGTTCCTACTTATCTAATTATTAATATTTTGATTTTCATAAATCTCTTTAATTTTAGGTAACCTGGATAATAATCTACTCTGGTTTGTACTATGATATGGAAACAGTAGCGTCGTAACCCAAAGGATATGTTTAAATAAATTTCATTCCATTTGAAAAAATATAAATATACAAAAAAAATCGTTTTCATAGTTCATAATATGTATATTATATTTTATAGCTAATATATATTCCATTTTTTCAGAAATGATATTAACCTTCAAGTGAATTTAAAATTTTTCCACTTGGATTGATTACTTCTACAGAACATAAATTAATTTGTCAAATTGTTATTTTTAATGTAAAAAATTATATTACATTTCTTTCTTTTAAATATTGTTTTGTTTCATATTCCAGCGTTTTTTGGGTATAAATGTAGATACACAACATCCAAAATCATTCATTCAAGAACGATTTTGGTATAGGCATAAACATAAAAACTAGATTCTACTTGCCTTTTGTTTTTATTACATTATGCTACAAAGGTATAAATTAATAACTCGAGCAGCTATTTCAAAGAGAACATAAGATTCTAATACATAAAATACATATACTATATATACATAAAATAAATTCAACTGGAGTTTGAATAATCACAGATATGGATTTCATTCAAGATGAAAAGAACAAATAGATTCATTAATGCATAAAACGAGTTATATAGAAATTTAAAAATGAGATTTTATGATTTAATACATAATACTGTCAATATCTTCTGTATATTCTTTGTGGAGTATTCATTATTCTATTGGTTAATTTTTTGGGAAACCAAACCACAATATTTTTTATATTTTTAATTCCACATTTCTGAAGCACCGTTATCAAGAATAATTAAGCTACACAGAATCTGTAAGGAGTGATGGAACAAGAATGATAATCAATTTCAGTCAATAGTTGACGTGAGAAGGAAGAACACAATTGCCAATAGAATGTCAGGCCAAAAAACAAGCAAATAGAAAGTTATTATTTCTCATACATTTTACCTCATCCATTTTACACCTTGTGAACAAAAGCCCACTATTTATTACCTTATTCTTACTTTATAAAAACAGCAAAACAATAAACTTTAACAATAGCAAGCACAAAAACGATAATTATTTTCTTAATCTCAATATATCAAAAATGTGGTAAGCACACTTTGCCTGCAAAAAGCTCTGAAATGACTGTTATCCACAAAGATAAGATGAAAAGAATGTATGAGATACCAACTTGATGACTTCCAGGTAGCTGATAGGGTTGTCCTCCAATTTCATCCACATGAAAGCCCATTGGGAATATCACTGCTGCTAGACAAAATAATACCACTGAAATATACAAAAGTTACATGTAAATTAACCTTGAACAATTATAATACTTGTACAGTAAACTCAACGTATGCGGTGATAGGTAAAAGACAATCATGCTTAGTTAACATTAATAGTAGACCAAATCACAGGATTTTTAAGCCTGCCAACAATCTTCTGCAAATATAGATATTGTTTATATCAATAACCATAAATAAAAAATAAGTCAAAACTTACTTGCAGTAAATCCTACCCATCTTGCATATGGTACCACATTTCTATCCCAATGCGACGAAGCTAGTAATATGATTGTTGTGGTAATACAAATACATCCTACAAATATACACACTAATGCTAATAGCCATTCTGGTTGAAGGTCAGGTGTAAAGCATACTTGTGGCCTGTTATACAAAGTCATACATGTCCACATTAGACCCAATCTGGTATCTCCTAAAATATAAATACAATATAAAAAAATTAATGAACAATTTTCATTCATACCTCCAACATCTGTAATAATCCAGTCTGGCATAGCTAAGCTTACTATTGCGAAAACATCGGCTGCCATAAAAAGTGTTCCTGATATTAATGTTAATTTGTCCATTTTATTGGTAATCTTGCTTATTTACTCCTTTACATTAAAAAACAACAGACATGTTTTTATTATTTTAATGGAGAGTGACATTTGACATTCGAATTGTCTCTTTCTTCTTGTTTATTACAAATGGCAGGGGTCCCTTCTTATCATAGGTAACATATTTTGACGTGACATTGAATATACAGGGTGCGGCAGATAAACGGTCAATTTGAAATATCTCAAAAGCTAAAGGTATCTGAATCATGAAGAAAAGTAGTGAGTACTGAGCACATAAAAAACGTGAACTAGCAGAAAGGAAACTTGAAAATTCCCAAACTATACTTCAGTGGCGTTCACTAAATACCCAAGAGATGGAGGCCAATAAATTAAAAAAGAAGAAGATTTTTTTTGTGCTCTTCTTTTCTGCAGATCTAAGCGTGTAATTTTTTCTTTCTTTGAAGTCAGAAGTCGCAGAATTTTTGTATATATATATTATATTTCCAAAATGGCATTGCGTGTACAATTTGAAAATAACAATGAAATAGGTGTTTTTGCAAAACTTACAAATGCCTACTGCCTTGTAGGAATAGGTGGTTCAGAAAATTTTTATAGGTAAGCACTGGAATAATATTGTGCAATGTCCACTCTTAATTTAATACATAGTTTAGGAATAGATAAATGCATTATTTACAGCCCAAATGAAAAGGTATTCAGTGATTTCTTTATTTTAAGCACATTTGAGGGAGAGTTGGGCGAAACTATTCCTGTAGTACATGCTTCTTTGGCAGGATGCAGAATTATTGGTAGAATGTGTGTAGGTAATAAAAATGGTCTCATAGTTCCAAATTCAACTTTTGATACAGAACTTCAGCACATCAGAAACGCCCTTCCCGATTCTGTGAAAGTACAAAGAGTGGAAGAAAGATTATCAGCATTGGGTAATGTGATAGCATGCAATGATTATGTGGCATTGGTACATCCAGATTTGGATAGGGTAAATAAATTATTATAACATCTTACAAAGTTTTTGAAGAACAGGGACCGTTCTCTAAGAAGTAACAACTACTTCTAAGGCAGAGATTACACTTATGTTATGATGTTTTGCTACATAGTATTATATTTTATATAAATTTACAAGTTTTTTTATTAGGAAACCGAGGAAATTATAGCAGACACCCTAAAAGTTGAAGTATTCAGGCAGACTATTGCCAGTAATGTGCTTGTGGGCTCTTACTGTGTTCTCAGTAATCAAGGAGGTTTAGTACATCCTAACACCAGTATAGTTGACCAAGAAGAATTGTCTTCATTATTGCAAGTGCCATTAGTGGTAAGTTTAATTTTTTTGCAGATTAGGATTGTCATTTCAAATTGTAGTAGTCTCTGGTGTTTTATCCATTTAGAGTGCTTCACATATTTAGCAATAGGAACTGAAATATCTTAATTGTTTTAGGCAGGCACA
>CAJUYI010001036.1:49733-61151 GCA_910591695.1 Galerucella pusilla | reverse complement strand
CGTGGCAACTAACTTCTGAGGTGGAGAAAACTAGAATGGAATGTTCGATTAATTAATTCTCTAACAAACGTATTCCTCACTTGCTACAAACAAACTTGTCGTGATAAAAAATAATAAAACCCGTTCCGTGTTCCGGTTTATTTGTAATTCTGTGTCCCAAACCCCAAGAAAGCACCACCCTTTCAGTATATATCTTGTGTCCGACCACAATGTGGATTTCCAGAGGATATTCAACGACCCGGAGAAATGGCATATGCTGCCTATCGGCACGTTTCGCATGTTCTACAGTATCCCGGACCTATCCAGAGAAATCTAACGCCTGACCAAGTCATTATGCGAAGTTTGTTTAACTAACCGTAACCAGTATGATTCGTCTTAGTTACATTAATGAACGAATAAGGAACTTGATTGGATAGGAAGATGATAAATTTATTTTCTGTCACGATGTTATTGATAATTTGCTTGAATAAAATTATATGTTCGTAGTTTAGGTGACTGGATAATAAGAAAAACAAGTTTATTGTTTATAAATGATAAAAATAACAGAAAATGACTCCAGCAAAGATTTAAATAATACATGTCCTCTTAGACCAGGGTCGATAATTTTTAAAATGGTAAAAAGTGAAAAAAAATTATAGTAGGATGATACCCATTGGAAAAGGTAGAGAATATAACAAAAACGAAAGGAAAAATAAATTACGGGCGATCTGAGGTCGGGAAGGGGGAGAGTTTTTAAGGGTAAAAACAGGTTAATCTTGATTTCCGGTGAAACTGCAAGTCTTATGAAAAAAGTTTAATGGCAAAGTTGTAGGTAATAAAAAGAACTACAACTTTTGTATCGACACTTTTTTCACATAACCTCAAAATTTATGTGAAAAATTCGAATAACCGAGTTTTTGGTTTTTTATTTTTATCTTTCGCAAAAAAATTTATTTTTTCACGAAATTTGGTGAAAACTTACCTTTGTATGTCTCAAACATACAGTAATTTTTTTGATTTAAAATATTCATTTTTTCACCTTATTTTGACTTAATATCGAAAAAGCACCCTAATTTTCAATCGAAAATTCTCACGTCAAAATATCTGCTTTTTTAAAAAAGTTGGTGTGTTTTTTGTTCGTTGAAATGTCTACTTTCTGATGGTATAAAAAAATATATACATTACTATGGTAAATGTTCTCAGAAAATGCAAATAATGAAATAAACTCGAATCCGAAAATTTTTTTTTTTATAATTATGTATAATTGTGAGCTATTTATTAAAATTTACACTTTAATTACTTATACTTGAATACCTGAGTGACCTTCGGAAAATCTTAGCCCGTCAAAAGTTAATTTATAGAGAAGAGGGGAAGGGGCTAGGAAGGTACGGGGTATAGAGACTATACACATACTACATACAGTGTACAGTCTCCATAGTATGTGGCTTACTACCTTTTTTTTCGTAGCAGCTGTAAAAAACTGTTAGCCAGTATTCGAGATACAGAGCAGTGAATAACATCGTTCGTAAAAAAAAGCACGTGCTGGCTAAATTACTTGAAGAGAATTATGACAAATTAACTTTAAAATAAACTTGAGGAATCTTCATAGTAAGATAAATACTACCTATATTTTAATCTGTACCAATCAGCTCTAATATAAAAATAGTAATATTTTCTTCCATAAATAGTAGGTATGTTTAACCTAATATAACCTAAAAAATTAAAATCGAATGATTTTTTAGTAGAAGATTTCAGTAGAAGATTACAGTCACAAGGATTTTCCTGTAAACAAGCAGAAGAAGATGCTGATGCTGACATTATCAAGACCTCGATAGAAATTGCTAGAGATACTAATAAAACTATCATTATGAAATCAAACAATTTTATTTTGTAAAATCTACATTGTAATTTAGATTACAATGTAGATTTTACAAAATAAAATTGTTTGATTTCATAACTTACTATGGATCTACATCAAGTAAAAGCCTCATCTATTCAAAACTATCATTGTTGTGGGTCAAGATATTGATCTGTTGGTCCTTTTAAATCAATTAAATTCTAATATCGTTGCATTTCTCCATTGTTTTTCTGGTTGCGATACAACATCTGGATTTGCCGGAAAAGTAAAGAAAAGTATCGTCAGCTCTTTATTATTAGCCGATAAAAATGTGTCAACTTTGGCCAATATTTTTTATAAAAAAGATGCGAACAAAGAAGATATAAAAAAAATGGATTACAATTAATCAAATGTATTTTTAAATGTAAAAATGATATAACACTGAACCAATTAAGATTTCAAAAATATCAATTGGCAAGAATTAAATATTCTTTTATATTGGCCAATCTCCCACCTACAACAACATTGTTACAGGGCATATTATCAGCTTCAGACTTGGCTTGGTAACGAACTGACAGCAACAGGTTGGGGCTGAAAGCAACATCAACGCGGCATTATGCCTAAATGCTCAAATTGTCATGGTTCCGAAACATGCTTCAATGTAGAAGAAAAAACCTACGAGGAAGTTGATGATTCGGATGAAATTGTGGATGAAGAACGAATGCAGACCGGAAGTAATCTTGGAGACGAAGACGGTGATGGTCTCGAAGATTTCGAAGATTCGCAAGAATTGGGACGGCTTGTCGAATCCAACGATGAAGAAATGCCATCAAAGAGACAAAAAATAATGGAGAAGTAATTAGAATGCGAGATAAAGTATTGATAAATAAGAAGATTATTGTATTTGAAAATATTATATTAAATAACGTCATCAATAAAAAGTAATTAAATTCAATAGTATGATTTACATGTATATTTATCTATTATGAGATTTTCTATAACATAAATGTAATAAGAATTTAATACTTTATTACTGAAAAAAAATTGCAGCAGTCACATTTTTTAGATGAAATCCTTTTTAAATCCTATTTTCGCATGTTTTTTGCAATTTTGATGTTTTATCGATTAGCAATTTTTTTGTTTATCAATATAACATGAAATCTTACGTTTTTCTAGTAATTGAAGTGTAAATTTTAATAAATAGCTCAAAATTATACATATTGATTCAAAAGAAAAATTTCGGATTCGAGTTTTTTTCATTATTTGCATTTTCCGAGAAGATTTACCATAGTAATGTATATATTTTTTTATACCATCAGAAAGTAGAGATTTCAACGAACAAAAAACACACCAACTTTTTAAAAAAAGCAGATATTTTGACGTGAGAATTTTCGA
Organism: Galerucella pusilla; assembly: GCA_910591695.1. Taxonomy (NCBI): domain Eukaryota; kingdom Metazoa; phylum Arthropoda; class Insecta; order Coleoptera; family Chrysomelidae; genus Galerucella; species Galerucella pusilla. Next base: position 57,940 of record CAJUYI010001036.1, on the reverse strand, counting down.
TTGAAAATTAGGGTGCTTTTTCGATATTAAGTCAAAATAAGGTGGAAAAATGAATATTTTAAATCAAAAAAATCACCGTATGTCTGGGACATACAAAGGTAAGTTTTCACCAAATTTCGTGGAAAAATAAACTTTATTGCGAAAGAAAAATAAAAAACCAAAAACTCGGTTATTCGAATTTTTCACATAAATTTTGAGGTTATGTGAAAAAAGTGTCGATACAAAAGTTGTAGTTCTTTTTATTACCTACAACTTTGCCATTTAACTTTTTTTCATAAGACTTGCAGTTTTACCAGAAATCGAGATTAACCTGTTTTTACCCTTAAAAACTCACCCCCTCCCCCTTCCCGAACTCAGATCGCCCGTAATTTATTTTTCCTTTCGTTTTTGTTATATTCTCTACCTCTTCCAATAGGTTTTATCCTACTATAATTTTTTTTGGTCTCAAAAATTATCGACCCTGGTCTATCTACTTTTTTTTTGTACATAGCAGACTTAGGGTTGAAAATGTCAATGAATGGAGCGTTTTTTGCAAATGATGCAAAATTCTATGGTAATCCACGATACCAGGCTCAAGAACTCCAGCAAGATCTAGTTGCAGTAGAAAAATGGACCACGGAGTGGTTAATGTCTCTTAATGCAGATAATTGTACAGTACTCCACCTAAGAACGAACAATCCAAACGAGACATACTACCTTAATGGAAAAATTGTTCTTACCGTTGCAACTCAAAAAGATCTTGGAGTAACGGTATCTGGCAATTTGAAGTGGGAACAACATATTTCGAACATTGTGAAGACAACCAACTTTATCATTTATCTTATTAAGACAGCTTTCAGAGACCATTCAGCAAGCACTATACTTAAACTCTACAAGTCAAGAATACGTCCGATGTTAGAACATGCAGTTAGCATGTGGAGTCCGTATTACATCAAGGACATTGACTTAATAGAAAAAGTACAGAGAAGGGTGACTAAAATACCACCAGAACTGAAACAGCTGCCTTATAAAGAAAGACTGAGACAGTTAAGGCTAACTTCCCTGTCAGAAAGAAGAACTAGGTGATCTTATCCAAACACACAGAATATTGTCAGGGTATTACAGCATCCCACTTAACATTTTTAAATATAGTCAGAATACTAAATCAAGGGGACATAGTCAGAAGCTGCAAAAAGAAAAATGTGCCAAGTTACCAAGAAGAAACTTTCTTACAAATAGAGAGGTCTACAGCTGGAATGCTTTGAGAGAGGAGACAGTAAACTCTACTTCAGTGAACCAGTTTAAAAATCGAGTAGACATCGACCTACTTGACTCCAGACAAAGACTTGTACACTTCCCGAATTAGAAATAGGATTATATCTGTGATAATAGTATATTTCGTAACGTGTGTGGTAAGAAGCATTTTACGCACGAATGGAAAAGTTACTAGTAATTCCGTGAGTGCTTAAAATGCTCTACAACACGAGTTACGTACTATACTTTACCTACGACCTACTTGTACTTGTATTTTTTATAAGAAGCCTAAGAAATAACAGTTACATAATTAGAGGTGCTTGGCAAACTCCATCTCTATTACTCTATTACCAATGAAAGAAGCACATTAAAGAACTAACGTTTAATCATTATTAATATATTGTTGATAATCGAAAGTCCATTTTTCAATTATAATCAATACATATACATAGCCCTTTGGGCTTTTCATAGTTAAACGTGGACATATCTTATGTTTTCAAATAGTAAATTTTTTAATAAAATGGAGACGTCTATTGACAGTTGCTAAGATGTTGCTAGGGAAGTCGTGCGATTTACTTTACAGCTGTGCGTTTTTTTTTACAGTGCGTAATAGACCTCATTACAGTGATACCGACTGTGTGTTATTGACTGATTACAGGGAGGGTCGTAGGTAAAACTTTTTTTTAGCATGTTGTGCTGTGACTTTTTTAAACTCTTTTCAAACTCTGTTGTGACGTTTAACTGTTTTTTTAACCAACTGTTAAACTGGATTTTTGTTTCTATTTAATTGACATTTAAATAACAGTTTCATCGGCCTAGCCGCTTACTGTTGATACAATAACAATAATAATGTCTGGTGCTTATTTCTCATTAAAAAGATCCTACATCCACGTAGTACGAATTTACAATTAAACTAAAACCAACGGACGATTCCAAAGTTTCCATCTCCTTTCACATTTCAACCACTTCTTCCCTCAAAAAAGTTGAAGTAATCTAGAAAACCAAAACGACCAAGCTAAGACAGTTAAGGCGTTACGACTAAAACTAAATGATCCTTTACCTGCTGGATAATAAAATAAAGTGAACCACAAGACAGAAGTTCGTGTAGCGTTATTAAAAAAAACACATATGTAGCAGTTTTTTACAATGTAGAATTCAAGATGTTCTTTGTATTCGATCGTAGATGTAGTTATACAACTTTACAAACATGATTAAGATAGAAATGTTGTTCAAACAAATATGAGTTATTTCCTCCATCTTGTCTAGATAACACAAATGCTTTCGGTAAATTTACCACCCCTCGGCGTCAACTTGTAAGTGTCACAAAAGAGATTACACTAAGCCCTCGAGGCATACAACAACTCGACCGTGGATTTGGGCAGTTACGTGTGGATTAATTCACCCCGGATATTCCCTGATATTCTCACGATACTGTTTTACAAGAAGGATAACAACGAAAGTCATACATAGGTAAAAGAAAGCCCTTCAATATCCTTATAGGTAATTTGTAATTTTATCGATATAAATTTTGCATAAACAATCAATATTAAGTTGGATACCACCAGCTTTGAGCTTTTTGATTGTTGAACAATTTGTTGTGCTTGTACAAGATGGGGGACTATTGACCAATAAAAGTGGCTTAATACAATAGGTTTGATAACAAAATAAGGCAAATAAACGTTAAAGATAACAGAGACCGCTCACTTAGAAGCAACAACTACTTCTCGGGCTATGTGCGCCGACATACATTAAGTTACACTTCTACCTTGTACTGATGAGGCGAAAACTCGTCGGAATCGATCTACAAGTGATGTTGTTCTCTATTCAGTATTTACAGATATGTGATGTCGTAGATATACGCCATTACTATTCTAGCGTTTTGTTGCAAATTTTAAACTCCAAAAATCCTCTTTATTTCAAGTAACAACTTTTCTTTTCGATAAAGCTCATGCGTACAAACATCGTGGAGTAGTTTTCCAATATCATTCATCATGCCTATTATGAATATTTTTTCAAACGCACGCCCCTGCCCTACAATATGAATTGCACGAAAAAGGCAAGTCGAGATCCGAGAGAATCACAGTTTCCCTGTACCAGACTATCCAGACGACTGAGAAAGAAGGGAAAGGGGAAAAGCATACGGTTGTAATCAGCACGTTTTGAAATTGAGAGCGTCGTCCAGATATTATGAACTACATGAATGAACATTTTGAAAAGTGAAAAACAAAAGCTAGATGCTTGGCTTATTCTTTTTGGATGATTCACGAACTTAATATAAGATCCAAGAGTATGTATTGCTTCGAAAAAAATACATTTAGAGATTCACTACATACTGAACTGTCTATCAAACATCATTCGATACAAAATGAAAAAAAAAAATTTCACGCCCATGGTAGATCGAATATTCGCATGCGAAAGAATTCACTTTTAATTCATTTTGATTGTAAGCCCAAACTGAATGAGATGCTCATAGCGATTTACCCTACCAAAAGCGCGGATAAAAAAAATGTCACTCTAATAAATCGCAATTCAAACGATGCACAGTAAAAAATGAAACTTTGCAGCTTTGTCTTGTATAATCATCACCCTCAGGACGTAGTTCAATCTGGAAAGCTGGCCGATTGCCCAAAGCAAAACTAGAACATTTCTCTTGTATAAATTGGGGGAAAATATTACCCAATTGAAGAAAAAGGAGAATTCAACCCATGCAACCTCACTATTACTACAATATGGTGAAAGGTTATGCGAAAAGGGTGACAATCATTATACTGTGACCAGTGTTGGCTACGCTACCAATTCAAAGGCTCTTCCCTGACCAAAAACTGCTCTACTGCTCCAGTACTATGTTTTTCAAAAAAATCGCCAAGCTCTAGCATTTAATCGTTCAAGGTTAATAATTTCTAGACTTTCAAAGCAGAGGTTAAAGCTGCTTCACTGGAAATAGTGAATTATACCATAAGAAATGTAAGTAGCATTTTCTAGTGAAGGACGGTTTTGCGCCCGAGCAAAAGCGGGGGCTGGATATAAAGTCACGGCGGCACTGCATGCAACCACCGCTAAATGAAAAAAAAATCCGCATACCCCTTCTACTATGCCGAATCGTGTGGGAGCATTGCCGAAGGCGCACCACGCCGCACTACGACGTCTTTTGCTTCGTGCCAGTTTACCGACCACTTGACCACTTCCCACACGCTTGGCGAATCAATCTGAATACCAAATTCAATGTTTGCCGTTGTGTCTGGGACCGGCTCAAGAAGCAGATTCACCTGACTGACTTTAGTATATCAAAGCGCTATTCTCCAACTACAAAGAAAAAGAGATAGGTACTTTTTGTCGATAGCATTTAATTGAAATAATTATTATTTTTGAACAGTAAAGAAGTGTAAGCGCAGTATAAAGGTGCGTATTCATCTGAGCACCAACGGGAACGAAGCAAGGTGAGGCTGAACTGATGCCTCGATTGTATAGCTATTTGTATCACTAGGGAGGAAAGTGCCACTTCTCCTCCCGCAGGATGTAGTTTACTGCCCGACGCGAAGCGGAGGGCAGTAAACATCCAAGGAAGGAAAAGGCACTTTACTCGCATGTGATACATATGATGTTTCTTCCTACCCATCTTTTTTTGAAAATTTATTTAGGACAGAAATAGGTAACGGGTATAATTAAGAACACAAGAATTATTTATTAAACAAATTCATCAATATATGTTATACAATTAAGTACATAGTATTGTTTAACTATAATTTAGAATTATTTATGTTAATATTGAATGTGCAGTTTTGAGCAGCACTTATATGAACACCATTGGAAGAAGATAGGGTTTGAACAGAAGCTTTAGTATTTGGAATATTTTCGCTTAGCACATTGTAATGGTGGTAACTTCTAGAAGTGCTTGGCTGATTTTGATCAAGTTCAGGTTCTACGTTATTTCCCATAATTTGATCAGAAATTTTTTATGTAAGATTGTTCTACATAACATTTTGCGATATTGGTTGATTTCCAACCGCCATGCTGTTTTAGAGCTAAAATATCCCCACCAGGTTTTACTAACAGAGTTGCTGAAGTTCTTCTGAAACTGTGCCCTGTATAATGTTGAGATATTCTGCAATTTTTTGTGGTATTTTGGATAAGTGTACAATTTTTGCCAACCACTTGATTTATACATTTGCCTGCTTTAAAGCATACCAACAATCGTTTATGCTCAGTTATAGGACGTAGACAGATATACTTTTTAACGATTTGAACAAAATTTGGGCCGTTACCTGATGTAGTATTGATAACGAAAGTTCGTTGTTTATACGTTTTTGAAGTGTGGATATTTATGACTGAAAGATTGTCTTTCTCTTCAATATCATCCATAGTCATTTTAATAAGCTGATCACATCGACATGCTCCAGAAATTCCAATAACAAGGACTACCTATAAATATTGTATATCAAAAATTAAATTATTTGCATGGGATTTCATTTCTTACCTTCATTAATAAAAAAAACATCATCGGGGGCATCTATTAAGAATGTATTTATTTCTTCTCTTGTAAAAGTTTTAGCTTTATTTGGTTTGTATCCGGCATTTTGACGTTTTAGAAATGCAATCAACTTTGGATATTTAATATCGACATTGTCCTTCATTTGTATCATTGTGCGTAGCATTGAATATTTAGACAAGTGTTGAAGCTTAAAATGATTTTCCTTGTAGTGAAAAATATGCCAGTAAAACATTCTCTGAATATTTATGTATCTTGTTGTCTTCATTGCTTATATTGTGCATATTGTTTTTCATACCTCTCTTTAGATTTTTGTGGTAGTAAGATTAATGACGCTATGTTAGCTTGTTCCTTAATATTAGGTGGTGTATTTGGAAATTCAAAATCACTTAAATCGCTCTCCATTTTTCAAAAATTCAACCAAGTTTAATGAATGTAGCGACTACGAATGTAGCACCTCAAAAGTCAATCGCCGTGTTTACTGTCAGTGAGCCACAGCATACTATGCTTTTCTTATTCTGAACTCAAAAAACGTATATCTAATATTCCTGAAGTTGAAATTTGTATTGAAGAGCTACGTTAAAGTAACATTAATGTTTTATTTTCACCAAAAAACAGGATATACAGGATGTTCTAGAAATTATGGAAACAATATGAATCTAATGAATTCACAAGTTTCATCGTTTACAACTTACTTGAAATGAGGGGGAGAAAAAGTATGAGTTTCCTCCCTGATTTGGGGGAGGAAAGTGTGTACTTTCTATAGGGGTAGGGGAAAAAAATTTTTTTGGTCGCAAATGAAGTCTGCCGTCAGTGTTATCTATGGTCTGCCGCGGCAACGAACGAGGCATCGATCCATCCGTACGGACACTGAACAGTGATTTGTCAAGATGGAGGACGTACACTGTTTGATAGTGGCCAGTGCTGCATTTGTACTTATAGCTGGGTTATTAAAAAAGAGAAAAAAAAACGCTGGTGGTCGACATCTATATTCCGAAATAGGTTGACTACCAGAGGTCAGTCATTTTTGAATAGCATGGTGGACGAGGAACAAAATGGTCATTTTCGAAACTTCACCAGAATGTGTTCTACATACTATAGCCGTTCTTCGTACTCTTGGATGAAACTCAAAGTTTTTACATTGTCCCAACTCATTTTGGTTTTATCCATTTTTGTGTAAGCAATAACACTGCCCTGTACTTGACTAAACAATCGACTGGCGAAGTGGGGCAGCTTTAACGCACAAATGCCGTCCACATATGATCCAATTATTCTTTGAGGTACCGACTCCCACCGGATGGCGTTCCAACTGCCTCGGACCGTGCGTCGCACAACATAATGTAGTTTGCCGCACCTCGAAGACAAGTCCACATACGTATTATCGTCCGGGCTCACCTTGCCTCGTTCCCGTTCGTGCTCAGATGAATACGCGCCTTGAAGGGATCTGCCAATCATTGCTGCCATCTCATTATTTTTGTGGAGTGAAACTACACTCTTTAGACAACTTAAGCCTGTAAACTTTGTTGTAATAAAACAAATTTTCCTATCATGCTAGCTTCGATTTGATATTTCTGACCCTCCAACTGCTACTGTCAATTATTTATAGTTGGTCTAAGGTAGGGTGCAAACTATTAATATTTTTCACTACATTCCCAAAGGAGGATTATAAATAACTTACTTTTTCCGACTATCATAAAAAACGCTTCATATAAACCTACAACAGTCCCCATTTCACGTCACAAGGAAAATTACTGCAAATAATAAGAGAGTACAGTTACTTTGGTCGTTTCAGAACCAAAATGGCGCAGCCAGGAATATACACCGATTGTTTACTAGCACGGCGTCATAATCATTAAGGCTAAACGCAAATGATCAAAGTTTCCCTCCTCCACACTTTGTTCCCACTTCAGAAATTGTAAATTGGCATCCTAAGAACGCTTGCTGATATTTCCTGTTCCTAGCTCTTACTTTTATTAATAATTTTCCGCACCATTGATTTCAAATTATTTTTGAATGAAGATGACATTGATATTTTCCTACATTGTGTTTAAATTAATCAGCAAGTGAATTGTAATTAGTTTTATAAGGACCGCATTTATAGGTTAGATCTTCGGTCAACCGTACAGTTAACTCTACATTTTGGGATCATTTGTCCTGCTTAACCGTAAAATATCAGTCACTCATAAATTTCACGACTACCCAATTGCGAATTTTCTGTTGTTTCTAAGCCATGCAGAAACATGCGAAAGTCTGGATAGGGTGAGCCGCAAAAAAACAAAGAAAGACCTATTTTCACCGTCCGAGCAAAAAGAGACATGTAGTGAGCACCGGGGCAATGTTCCCGAGATTCACTTTCGGAAGTCGGAGCTAAGGAGATCTTGTTCCTGATCTGATCAGGTCATCACTAACTGGATTTTCTCACCACTTCAAAACCTAAGCTAACATACATGCAAAAGCAGCAAGCAATACATCCATAAATAAAGACAGC
>CAJUYI010001036.1:0-39733 GCA_910591695.1 Galerucella pusilla | reverse complement strand
CGTTTTTTGCTAGCTGCCTACCTATGTTTAATTTAATTTTCAAACTTTCTACAGAAAGCTATTTATTGATTATTGGTACAGTTGAAACTTGTTCAGGTGAATTTATTACAAGTTGTAGAAAGTTAACCCGTTAATTAAATCTGTTTCTTTCAATAGAAAAGTTTACTCTAGATTAAAAACGTTGAAAAGGACTTGGTTGAAACAAGTTCAAGCTCAACTGGAAAATGTAAAGAAACTATTTCGCTCAATCCTGATTGCTCCAAATTTTGCTGTAACAAATTTTTTTTAACAAATATAATGTTTAGTGAATATCAAACTTTTTTTACAGGTGAGCATCCAGCTGCAATGCACCATGGACATGGCACGTTGACGAGTTTTTCGCATGTAACTTTTATTTTTAGCCTAGTACTATTGTTAATTCTTCGCCCTCCGACGTAGCAGCTTTTTTAACTTCCATAGATTTATATGCATTCATTATAAAAAATATTCCATGCAGTAATCATCTCCTCAGAGTAAAACCTATGTAGCTTTCATTGGCCAAACTGTGTTGAGTTTTGATTATTTTTATGTTCTGAAAGGACTCCACAGATCCCTGAGACATATTGGAGCCCATTCGGTATAATAAAGTTTTTAATGTTCTGTGCAAAAGCGGGAATGACCGGGAATGATGGACAAAGCTTACACTGATGATGGAGCAGCTCGGCCGAAGCCAATCTGTGAGCTTGAAGTGATGGGACTATTGAACACAAGCCAGAGGGCGCACTGAAACCTTTCCATTTTGTTGAAGTGTTATCGATTTGGTTGGGCTATTTAGCCTTGTCGACAATAGTATTCCGAATCCCAATTATTTCTTCCCTCAACTTCATTTAGAATTTTACATCAACTTGTGAAAAACTCTATACTCCCATTCCATAATACTTTAAATTAATGGAATAGAGCTCACTAACAAATGTGGTGACATGTTCTTCCAGCTCTTTATCATCGTTGAAGTGTTGGCCACCAAGTATAGATTTTAGGTGTGCGAAGAGATGAAAGTCGCTAGAAGCGAGGTCCGGCTGTACAGAGGATGATCAAACACGCCCCACTCAAATTCCTGTTGGAGTTTTTTTGTCACGTTCGCAAAATACCTTTTCTGTCCCAAAAAACGATGCACATGATTTTCGAGGTGTCAAAATTAGCTTTTAGCCTTAATATTCGCTAGGGACAAAGTGTGCCTACAATCCCTTGATCTTTCAGAGAAGTACATACCCAAATTTCATCACCTGTGGCTATCCCAGAAATAAAATAATCACCGTCTTCATTGTAGAGTGTCAAAGCCTGAAGTGCACTGCTCATCCTTTGTTTTTTGTGCTGTTCAGTAAAAATGTTAGGTACACAACGAGAGCAAAGTTTTCGAAAGGTCAGTTTTTTAGTTTATAGCAGTAATTGTAAACTTACGGTTTTTCTTGAGCTTCTCTTCAATTGCGTGAACCAGTTCATCAGAACTTAACCAAAGACGGGCCTCCAATTTCTTCTTCATCACTCACAGCTACGGATAGGAATAGAAACGAAATTTTTTTTGTGGATATTCGTATATTTTACAAATTTTGGAACTTGTGTTCATAATTTTTGATTAGCTGAAAATGGAAAATTCAGAACCTATTGGTAAACGGATTTAGTCAATATTAACAAGCTAATGCAAATACTCCTTGGTAAAATGTGCGATTCATAATCAAAATTTCTTTGTTTCGAAAGCTCACAACTTACAAATAAAATATCACATACTATTATATTTAAGCTAAAAATCAACATCCTACAGTAATCTTACTTCAAATGTTAAGAACACACTTCCATAGGTTTGCCAAGTCTTAAAATCTTTACTTTTCTTTTTGGGAAAAGCTCACTTGCTACCTCCGCTTCTGAACAAACACGTTGGCTCTTTTCAGCAGAAAATACGTGAAATCTCAACTCTTTGTTAACATCATTTTTAACACAAGAGCAGCACTGAGAAGCACATCAGTAGTGAGTGGCAGATATTTCTGCCAAAATCGTATATATTGTTCGTTGCAATTTAATATTATATTCTACAGTATTATTCGTAAGTTTAATATTGGTTTAATTCAACAATCTCACTGGCTGTTGCTTTGTAGTCCTATGGATGAAGGGCTGAGATGGAAATGTCGAGCGAAATGGTGCGAGCTTACTTTTTCTAAGCTCAATAGTCCAAAGCTTGAAAGTTTCAGTTCCAGAATCTAACAACTGGCCAGATATAAGGCATAAAGTCTCGTAATCAAATGGTTCAGGTGGAATTGAATCTGGTTATCGGCTGCTTCTTCTGGCTGCGGCTCATCAAACTGACTTTGTTTCTTCCTGTTCAACAGATTTGCTGCTAGTTTGTGTATTACTTAAATAATCGTGGAAAACCTGAAATTTCGACAGCTCTCCTCTACTGTCAAAATACTCCTGCCTAAAATACATTTTTTCTACGAGCGTGCGTTTTAACCCACTTTCCCGCACGCATTTTAGTTTAGAAAGTGTCACTTTCACGCACTAGTGCGGGAAAATAAAATTATGCAAATTTTGATCGTATTAGATAGTTTTTCACTTCGGAAGTTATAACTATTGTTACAACAGGTGAATAAATATTGACGAAATAGTCCATCAAATAAAATCTACATCTTTTCTAGCTTTTTGTTGCATTTTTAATTTTTTGAAAATATAAAATAATAAAGATATTTTGATATAACCCTGTACATTCTTTGGAGTAGTGTCACAAAACAACTATCAAACCACCCGATTTTGATATAAGAAAAGTATATCAAATAAAATTCTTTCATCTACAAATGACTTAAAACCGTTACCGTCACCATCATCGTCATCTTTATGTGACCTGCAACCGATGCCATTCTCATCAACGTCATCTACTCACCAGTTAACACCTAATAACTCCACTGGACCGGCAATTTTAAGTACTTAATTTACAGAATGCAAGAAATTGTGCTTCTAATAGTAATATTTATAAAAATTAATAGTTTTTGGTTGAAGTTTTGTAGATGTATGTTGGAATAAAATAACTTTTGGAAAATGGGTTGATATACTTCTTTTTTCATATGGTCGTAGGAAAAATAATGTCCCTAACTCATATGCATGTGTCTTTCCCGCCCTTGACCGCTTGCCCGAACTCCGCTCCGCGTCGTTCGGGTCAACTGGAGTCGCGTGCGGGAAAGTATCACTTTCCGCACTTGTTAGGAAAACAACTATAAAAAGTCAATCCGCACTACACATTCGGCCAGACGTTTCCGTCTCAGACCGTCGTCTACTGGAGTATTCAGTGTTATCATCACAAATCTCAATTGCTTCATAATTTGGCGGAGATGATTGCTCATGGAAAAACACATAATGTGATTTTATATGTTATACATTGTTTTATATTGGTCCAGAATTTTTACATAACTGTATTCACGAACACGTTTCAGTAAATGCATTAAACAAAATTATTGTGTTTCTAATAAAATGTTGCAATATCATTTCGAATAGGTACTCGTAATTAAGTACTGGAAAAGTGGTTTCGTGAACATTTCAAGAGTTGAAAAAGCAGTGTAATTAGAACTTCTACCATATTTATTATAAAACGTATCAAAGAAAAAGACTTTCCAGTTCCAGAACACAATTTTGCAACTATACTCGTTGCTTTTTAGAAAAATGTACGTCCAGGTTTGGCTACTAGGGCAAATTCCAACAAAATATTCCAATAATTAATTTTGTTTAATGTATTTCCCATATTAAATTGTATATATTCAAACATAATGCGGAATAATGTATATTTGCTTTTATACAAATTAATACATGAATATCGCAGCTCTTTGCACTGTTAATCAATTGAAAAAGAGTTTATTTGTTCATATTATGAATTTAATATTGGATATTCCCTACAAAAAACAGTCGAAGCTGTACTCAACAAAAAATAGTAATGCATTCAAAGTTGAAATTTAATCATTTGTTCATTTCAATATCTCACTCGTGCTTCAAAAATCGCCTCTCCAGAGACCGAAGGTAAACTAACATTATGGTGTTTCGTCATCTGCTAAACCATTGCTAAACCGATTAATCCGTGTAGTAGTAATGTAAAGAGTGTTTGAGCTTGCTTATGCTCAGCTAAAAGTGTAACACAACATGTAATTGTCCAGATGTTACTTGTCAATGGCAAAATTACAAACGACTGAAGAAACCCTCGTCAGAAAAAAAAATCACTCAAGACTCGGTTGGACTCGATACACTTTCCAAAGATTGGAACATTGTCTCTCCGTTGTTGTATAGAATAGCTATACCGAACATAACTATTTGACGAATCTGTATGTTAAGCTAAAAGTCCAACTTCAAGGTTAACTGTCATATTATAACGCAAATATTGAAATCTCACGTGACCATAAACAGACATTATGATACTCAATGTGATAACTCCAACTTTTTAAATCAAACATGTTAAATGTTACATGGGCATAAGCCGTCTATAAATCAACTACAGAAAGTCAAAGATTCCTTTTTTTCCCAAGGTGGATTTTTAGTTGTCAGTTTATAGTCCAGTAACTGAAGACCTATCAATATATTTGTCCAATAATTGTTTTTTGGTTGATTTTAGGTCTTGACAGGTACTTCAAAGGGAGAAAAAGTTCTCCAAGATTGCCCCTTAGCTAAGGGCCCAAAATAGCCCCTAAAGTCCCAAAAAACGGTTTTCCGCCAATATCTCCTAAAATACGCAAGTTAGACAATTTTTGTTCAGATAAAAAATGAAGCTCGTTAAATTATCTACAAAAATGGTCCCCATCATTTTTCTAGCAACACGAATATTTTTTGCGAAAATGGCCTTTGAAAAAACCAAAATTCTTACACCGAATATTTTTGGTGGTTTCTTACTAAATTTCTGCTCGAGGGCCTCGGAAATACATAGACTTTCACATGTTAGACTTTGGTGACCAATTGTAAATGGCGCCAGGAATACCTGCACTCGCTAAATTGTGGTGTGTACACATGAAAATCCGGGCACCAATCGTTTTTTCGTTAATTATTGGCGTATTTCACACGATTTTTGTGTGTCACAGCAACACTTCGTGTCTCTTCATTCTATTAGTCAATGTTCAGTGTAATTTCACAAGGATATGAGTCGCAAATTTACTAGAAAATTGCGAAATCTTATTGCTCCATGTGGCAGTCTTGAGTGACGGCGTTTTGGCTACTAGTAAGTCAATACCTATAGAAGCTGATAATAATAATTTTTTGGTAAATATTTTTTGCATTTTTTGCAAATTTTTTGCAAACTTCAGAAGGAACAGTATAGGTGCAGGATTTCAGAAAAAACAAGGAATTTTCAAACAAATACCATTTATTCTTATAAAAATTAGGTTAAAAATACAAAATACATAGAAAAATTCAGAGTACCTATGTTAAACAAATTCATGTCTTCAGATTCATCCTCTCAACCACAGATAGAGGAGCATTTCAAACCTGCTTTTGAATGTGAACAATTCTTCTCACAGTCTGTTTTGCACTGACAAAAAATCATCTTCAAGAGTTCCTGGGGTGCCGGATTCTTTGTGGTCTGAATCAGCAGCAGTACATCCTCTGCACGTTTCCACCCCCATTCCTCTGGTGAAAGTTCGTTTCCCAGCCAGCTTTGAACTTGTAAATACACCCTATAAAAGTGCTGCCTAGCAGCTTCAGTGGTGGGGGGTAAGCATTCCAGTTTTATCGCAGTCTTGTTTTTGGCCAATCCAGCAAACCTTCTTCTTTATGTTTCCTCTCGATGCAACACTAGCAAGTCAAAATTGTCACATATTCACTTTAAGAAAATTTTTTTTTTAATTGATCAATTGATAATCGTACAAGAGAATAATAAACATAAAAGAACGGCGCTCAAATATGGAGAACAAGTTATATGGATGGAAAGGTCAAAATATAAGCTTTAATTCAGTGTAGGTATTAATTCTCAAAAAATTAACAGCGGAGAACAAAAAGCAAAAAAAAGGCCGGTTTTCACCCGTGTTATACCAATTTTCCCGGTCCCTGGAAAATGAGTGCATTGTATCTGTATCTGTAGAGTGGGGAGGGTGAGTGTGTAGGCTCACAGCACTTAGGCCACATGTGACCCATTGTACATCCTCCCGAGGAGTTGTCCTCCTAGGTCATTGTCCATCCTGTCCTTCTCAGGAAGGTGGACAGGTCACTAGGAGACATCTCCTTTATATCGGCAGGTGTAGGCCAAGACTCACCGGACACACACTCTCTTATTGACGATAACTCCGGACACTCGCATAAGACATGCCTGACAGTTTCATCTTCCTGTTCACACATCCTGCATAGAGGTGTGTCCACTAACCCCATAGTATGGAGGTGTTTCCTTAGTTGACAGTGACCAGTCAGAAATCCTACTGTTAAACGTAGGTTTTTCCTGGTCATCGCCAAGTATTTCTTCGGCGCCAGCTTTCCAGGGTCGCCCAGGGTGATCCTGGCAAGACTGCATCCTTTGATTCCATCCCATCTCTTAAGGGATTGAGCATGGGTGTAACGTTTGGCTAGTTCCGCAATTGTCGAAGTCGTTAGACCGTAGGTGTCACTGGGTCCTAGAATTTTTAGTCCAGCGGCGTCCTTGGCTAAAGAATCAGCAGTGCGATTTCCTTTACTCCTGTCGTGCCCTTCAACCCACCTCAGGATAATATTGTTATCTGCCGAGGCGTCAGCTAAATCTTGGTGGCACTCTAGTACTAGCCTCGATATAACACGTTGTCTGTTCAAGGCTAATAGGGCTTGTCTACTATCAGTGCAGATTGTTATGTTTTTTCCAGAAATTCCTCTTCTGGTTAGTTTTTTTGTGGCAATTGAGATACCAGCCAGTTCTGTTTGAACCACGCTGGTATTGTTTCCCATTCCCCACTTAATCTTGAGGCTCAGTGCTCTCGAGTAAACTCTACATCCTGAGCCTTCTTTCATTTTTGAACCATCGGTATAAATGCGTATTGCATTTGCAGCGTCTGGCTCTGAGTTCTGTTTTATTTGAATTTTGTAGGGTTTGTTAAACAGAAACCTGGGTTCAATTGCATCGTTGGCTGCCTGCAGCAGAGGTAGCGCAGTTTCAAACCCGATAAACTTCTTTTCCTGGTGAAAAGGACCATCTCAGTCTTTCTGGGATTGATCGACAGTGAGTGTTCCTTACACCATTTTTCAATTAATTTAAGCCCATCCTGCGCTCTATCGCACAGTGTGTTCACAAATTTGCCAGTCTGCAAGATAACCATGTCATCTGCGTATGCAATTGTGTAGAATCCATTGTTGTTGAGGTGATTAATCAGGGTGTCTAGGACTATGTTCCACAGAAGGGGTGATAAGACTCCTCCTTGTGGACATCCCCTCATGACCAGTCCTCTTACTGTGATGTCTTCTACATTGATACTTATTGCTCTACTAGAGAGCATCTTGAGTATCCATTCTCCTACTACCAGAGGTACATTCCTGGAGTTGAGTTGTTGGGTAATTGTTGGAAAGGTTGTTTTATCAAAAGCTCCCTCAATATATATGAATATACCCAGGGTGGATTCTTTGTTGTCCAATGATCTCTCGATTCTGCCAACCACTTGGTGAAGGGCCGAATCAGTGGACCTTCCCAGAGGATATGCATGCTGATTTGGATGAAGTGGGTTGTGAACTAGCACTTCATCTCTTATATACCGCTCGCATAACCTCTCCATTGTTTTTAAAAAGAACGATGTGAGACTAATTGGTCGGAATGCTTTTGGTAAGGTGTAGTCCATCCTACCTGGTTTGGGTATAAATACCACTCGTACTTCTCTCCACTTACTGGGAATATACCTCAGAGCTAAAGAGGCTCTGAAAATTCCAACCAGGTGCGGCATAAGAATATCCATTCCCCATTGAAGTAGGGCTGGTCTTATTCCGTCAGGTACTGGTGACTTGAAGGGGGAGAAGCCCGATATGGCCCACCTTATCTTGTCCTCATCAATTACTGCACTAGCAGATTGCCAGTCGTATTGTGAGGGTGTTGTTGGTACTTCCGTCCAGTTTGACGTTCCAGGAAAGACAGAACCTGGGAAGTGAGTTTCCATAAGAATCTCAGCGCTCTCTTGAAGGTTGGCGGCCTTGTCGCCATTTTCCCTTGTCAGGATGCCGATACTCTTATGGTGGTCGTTTGAGAGTGCCTTCTGTAGCCTAGAAATTTGTGGGAAGTCTTCGACTGCCTCACAATAGGCTCTCCAGGCTTCTCTTTGCTTTTGTCTGCAGACTTTTTTGAACTCTTTGAGGTTGGCTTTATACATTCCCCAGTCCTCTTTGAGTTTTGTTCGTTTTGCCTTGTTAAAGGTCGTTCACGCTGTCTTTCTGAGGTGTTCCAGTTCAGGGCACCACCAGGTATTGGTCGTGCCACCTGTCTGAACCATCCTCATGGGACAGGATTCCTTATAGGCAATGTCTATTTTGTTTTGGATAGATACTGTGTACCTTTCCAGTTCCTCATTATTGCTGGGAGTCAGTACCTCTGTTTCCCGCAGAGCACCTTCTAAGAGTCGATTGTAGAGAGCTACATCCGTCCTCTTCGGGTCACGGGATTTTACAGTGGTCCTGAGATCCTGGCTTACCGTATAGGTCAGCCAGCGGTGGTCTGACATAGAAATATGATCCGACACCTGCCAGTCCTGAATTTTGTTTGATATTTTGGCTGTCGCCAGCGTAATATCTATTAATGTTTGGCTACGGGCGTTAATAAATGTCGGCTCCGTGCCTCTGTTTAAGATTGTTAGATCTTTCCTAATTATATATTCATAAAGAGACTTACCTCGGGCGTTGATATCCTTGCTGCCCCAGCTCAAGTGGTGTGAGTTTGAGTCGCAACCCAATATCAGCTCCACTCTGTGGTTGAGGCAGTGATCCACTAGTACCTCCATCTCTTTAGTCGGTGGTAGGGTGGTTGCATCTGAAGGTAAGTACACCGATGCGAGTACCAACGCCGTATATTTGCCTCTTCCATCTGGACATTCCACTTTAACCGCAGTAAGGTCTGAGGTGCAGAATTGTGCCATCGGAGAGACTCTGTATTTCCTTGGGACGTAAATAGCTGTCCTAGGTTGCTGATTGCTTGGTAGGCTGAAAATTTGACCCGTTAGGCTACTGAAACCAGTAATTTTGGTCTTTATTATCCAGGGCTCCTGGATCAAAGCTATTGCATCCTCCAATACATCAAGGCGGCGACATAGTGTTGCCGTTGCCGCCTTCTTGTGTTGGAGGTTCCATTGTATAATATTCACCTTTTTTCCAACGTCCTTGCCCATGAGTAGGTTGCATGGAGTTGGATTCTCTTTAGAGGTCCATCTGCTCCTCCGCTAGGGGAGAGACGACCTCGTTGTCTTCGGGTGCCTCCTCCGTCAGGTCATCGACTGTTTCGACGTCCTTTTCGGGACCCATGGTGGCCTTGGGGTCAATGTCCACTTTATGTGGCTCAACTACCAAGGACCTCGGGTCTTCAGAGGTGCCCCCTGCTTCCTTCCTTGTTACCCTAATAGTCAATGAGGTGAACGCATAGCTCATCCTCATCGACTTCTTCTTGAGGACAGCCATATCCTCATCTCCAATTCCGAAGACGAAGAGGTGTCCTTCTGGGTTCACCTTTACCTCATGGTGGAAAGTGCACCACCTTGCCACCGTCAGATCAGGGTTTTGCGCCCTAAGCCGTCCAAGAACCCTCTCTTTTTCACCGGATGTCGTCTTGTGGACGTCCTCCGGGATCCAGAGCGAGGCCTTGGTCAGCTTAGGGAGCCTATCCACACTAACGATCACCAGCGATGCGTCCTCCCACGGCTTGAGGTTTTTTGTGGCTTTTTTCAGCCACTCTAGCGTCCCGTCGTCATCGCAGACCACTCTGATGATTTCACCGGAGTATGTCCACGACTTAAACGTGGGCGCTTTGCTGTTGCTGCTGGAGGCGGAGAAGATAATCTTGTCCAGTTCCTCTAGCAGTTGATTTTTAATGATTCTTTCCCGTTCTGCGGTAACCTTACCGTACGGGTTAGTCTCATCTATAATAGCAACCTTGAGGTGTCTCAAGGCGGCATCCGAAAAGGTTTTGGAAGGCGCGGCGACATTTCTGTCGCTGCGCGGCTTCTTCAGCCTTCTTGGAGTCCCCTCCGTGGAGGTGCTCGAGTGAGGGCGCTTTCCTGCAGGGGCAGCCGGTTCCTTGCCTTTATTCAAAGCGGAGCTCTTGGCGCCGGCCGCAGGAAGTGCCTTCGTTGTTGGAGGTGGAGTGGGGGAAGAGGGGGGTGCACTTGTAGCTGCTGCCACCCCTGATTCCTTCGCTCTCTTCCTCCTTTTGGCTTCGGCGCCGCAAATGCGCTTTCGCCTAGGCCTTTGTGTTGTATCACGAGGTGATCTTCCATGTCCAGCCTCATTCTGTGCAGTATTTTGGGGTGGACATTTCTGTTCATCCCCAGCTACTGCTTTTGATTGAGGTGAGCACTTCTGTCCAGCCTCGGGATTTGTTTTAGATTTTTGTTCGTTCATGTGTGTTCCCACGAGTAGCAAGGGAAGGGTTGGTCACCTCTGGCAGAGCCCCGCATTACCAGAGGAAGGCTAATTACAATGGGGTTCCGCCCGGTTCCCCAAGGGGATCGTTAGTGACCGCATATCACCCTGCGGCCATTCAGCTGTCAGCACGATTCCTTACACCTTAGCTTGGGTAGGCTGGTCCGCGGTGGCATGTTTCGCAAAGGCTTTTGGGGAGGTTTAGCTCCCCTCACCCTACTTATTTCTGCCACTGACCAAGGGACCGGCGACGCAGTCCCTTGGCCGTTCCCCTATCCGCCACCTGGGGACGCGCCCGATAGATAGCCCAACCCACGGGTGAGTGCATTGTATTCCGAATAAAAATATTGGTTCAGAGAGTAAACATAGTAAGCTTTCAAATGGTGTGCATTTAATAACAAAATAATTGAATATTAGTTCTTTATTTTCGCTTGTTTACAAGATTTGTGAGAACTCCGAAAACGACTGAAAAATGCAAATAAATAAATAAACTTTTCATTAAAACGCCACAAAGATACTGGAAAAAAATTTCTAGGAACATTCAGGACCTCCCCAGACCCCATTTGAAAAAACAAGGGATAATAAACCATTTGAAATAAATAAAATGTCAATGATTTAATGGAAGAGGCCAAAATATTGGGGAAAAATAACATTAGCCACTTTTTGCAATGTCCTACGGATATTCCCATCACAATGTACTTCAAATCATCGAAATATATTAATTTTTGACCGAGTTCCGGAAGAATTTGTCCGCCGGTTTACAAGTTAATTTTATAGACGGTAGCATTTCTAGAGGTAGTGCAGCCGCGTAAGCGAAGGGACGTTTGGTTGCGATTATCTCGAAAACTATTGAATTCTCGAAAAAAATTGTGAGGACCATTTTTGTAGATAATTTAACGACCTTAACTTTTTACCGGAACAAAAATTGTCCAAATTGCATATTTCGGAAGATAATGGCGGGAAACCGTTTTTCGGGGGGCGTTAGGGGCCATTTTGGGCCCTTAGCCAAGGGGCAATCTTGGAGAACTTTCTCTCTCTTTGAAGTACCTGTCAAGACCTACAAATCAAGCCATAAAAAATTATTGTACAAATATATTGATAGGTTTGCCTCTTCAGTTACTGGACTATTACTATTCCAATATTTCATATATTGACAAGTTTGTTTAAAAGCAAATAAAAGGTATCTCAAATTTTTGGGACCACTAAAGGGTAAAACGTTACAGGCTACATAGTGTTCTTCACAAATCAATTAATCCAACATTTACGATGCAAAAGAAAAACTATCTACACTAAAAACGATTGTTAAAAACGTTGCCAGCTCTCAGACTATGATGCAAACCTAATTTTCTTGAACTCCGTACTATTTGTGGAATGCAAGCTACATTTACCTTACTGCATTTTAAAATGTTTGAATAGCCTAGCTTAATGATGAACAAGAACAAACAACTCCATCTACATCTCTCGACAATGCATACAAAAAAATCGATGCCTGATGGGAGAATTTAAATTCACTCACTACTAAGTTAAAAGACTATCCCGATTCTAGCGAAAGGATCTTCTATCTTGAATTTATACACAGAAATGTTCGAGTAAGAGGAATTACCGGATAACGAATTTATTGGAAATGTTGAATAGGGAAACTGATGAAGAGGAGGGATTATTTCACTAGTACGTGTGAATCACAATCGAATGGCTCCGCAGCGATTTTAAATAATTGTTGGTTCGATGTTATGTTCAATGAAGGAGCTTTAGGGATATCGATACATAGAAGATTATGTTCAACTTACGAAGATAAATGCAGTAGTAGAAAATTTCGGTTCGATTTCGTGGTATTTTTTTTATCTAGTGAAATTTTTTTTTAATCAACTTATTCCAATTTCTTTTTCATACAATTATTTTTATTTTTTATCCATTTTCCTCCCAATTTTTAAGTAGGTACTCATTTTTTACGGCTTATTAATTATTATAAATATCCATTTATTAACATTTCTTATTATTATTACCTTTTTCTTCCGTCGATGCATGTACAATATTCAATACATTTGTTTTCAAGAGTGCTTGCAAAATGGGGTTTGATTGTAAATTTCACAGTTTCATCTCACATCATTTAATTCATATTTTTATAAACAATATATAATACTATTATTTTCACTGAATATGATTTGATATAAATTTATAGAGAAATGCCACTATGAATCTATGAATTCCTCATAAAAAATATCTTGATAACCTTGTAACACTCATAATTTTCTATAATTACGTGGTTTAAGTCATGGTTAAGTCACTATATTATTATCATTAATGGACGTCCCCTAAGATATGCTGTTCTCCTGGTGATAACATTTCAACGCGAGTCATCCAATACGAAGCTGACTTGAATAGATCACGCGTGTATTTGTTTAGATACGGTTTTCCTTGGGATCGTCCAGACTATAACTCCGAATGGAATATTTTTGTAGTTCTCTGAATGTGTTGGGCGATCTAATAGGCTCCTGCTATCTGAAAAAATTGCTAAATCCGAAGTGGCATATTTCAAAACCTCACAATACAGCGTAACTTTCCATTGTATAAATTGAGGTTTCCTTGGGGAATTGCAGTGAAATTGCACCATCTTCCCATCTTTGAACTGTCTGTTAATATGTATTTGTACTATGACCAGGAACTATCAATTCATTCATTCGGAGAAGTTTTCGTTTAGATCTTTGTAACAAGAGTCATTTTGCAGAGAACAAAATATAATGCAGTTTAGCATAGTATGTAAGTGTATTTGACGAGTATACAATGTTTTGATAGCTCGTAAGAGAGGTAAAGCTGTAGAATGTGATTGGAATTTATGTTAAGAGCCAGTAGGAGTGGGTGAGTACTAATATTGGAAGATTATGTATCGATTGAATGGCTGGGACATGTCTAGAATATAATTGTGCTATGAACTTGCAGTTAATTAATTTTCCCCGAAGAGGCTGAAGGGCCTCTACTACTTCTGCTCCCATGACGTTGATGGGTGTTGATTGGAGATGGTCTCAACAGATTTTAATCCATTTATCCGTTTGAGCTCTAGCATCTGGTCCGTGAAGAAAGCTAGTATTCAAGTATAGCTCTTGTTATAGTTCATAGTAAAATTGACGAGAAATGCGGAAAAATTCAAATGTAGTTATAAACGCTGTGCTATTGCTTCCCTGTTCACAGTTTTATATACAACCACAATGTGTCAAGCTCAAACACGAACATGACGTGTTATCACTTCATGGTTACGCAGCTCCATCAACAAAAACATCACGCTTGCTTTCAACATTCTGCTCGTTGTTATAATATGTAACAAAGGTGTTAAAAAGACGTTAACGAATTCACTGTTTTGTACAGGGGTATGTCACTAAGTCAAAGGTGTCAGACGGAATAATGACATGTGACAGATTGTACAGGGTTGAAAGGACCCAAATGTTGAAATATGATCGTGGATGTACGGGGTCACAATGTGAAAAGTACGCTTCAATCGATCGTGGGGTCAAAATGCATTAATTTGTATGTTTGTTGGTCCGTGAACTCGAAACGCCTGGACTTTGGTACATTTTTGAACAGCAAGAGTATTTATGGACTTGTTCTTAAGCTTACTTTTGCAGGAATATTTATAGAGCTCGTTTATTATATAAATGTATGGTATTACAATAAACTTGATGGTTGTATGAGCGCTGTTAATTAAAACTTCTAAGTAGGTACTGAAAGAAGAAGCTGGGCAAGGTGTCAAGTGTCAAGTCAATTTTAAATACGTAGACTGCGCTATACATTTCTTGAAAAACAGACAGCAAAAAGTCGTTCAGCTCAACGAACTCAATGAGATAAAACCCCAATATTTATATTTCCAATTTTTCACGATATCTCGAACATATAACCGAACACCGAGCGATTCACATCCATTTATTAGTTGATCGATTTAATATCAGAGATATGACAGAATCCTGACAAACCGAGCGTCAAGATAATTGATGAATCCAATTTAGGACGCATAATTACTTTCGAATGAAAGGACGTAATCGCACAGATCCGTTTCAAATTAACTAGAATTAGTTCGGATATAGATACGTCCCGCCCTTCTACCCGTTACCGTGTAACTTTCAGGGCATACCTTTTGGTACAGTTGTTGCGATCAAAGTATCCGACGATTTAGATTTATACAATTTGAATTTATTTTTAAGGACCGGCTCGATGTTTTTTGATATTATTCAATAGAAATTTTCCAAGTCTTTCAAATTATTCTTTTATTACTGTGATAAATAAATTATCTAGAACCGTTAAAAAAACAGCCTTTTTGAAAATAAAAAGCTATTAGGCTCGATACAGAAAAGACCAATGATCAGTGCTGATCAGCGTTTGCCACCTAAAATAGTAAATCATTGCCTGCTATTTAGGAGAAAAATTCGCAGTAGCTAAAGATAGTATGAAATTTAAAAGTTTTACAAAGTGAAGGCACTTGTATGTCAAAAATGTAACGTTCACCCTTTGTGTATCGTTTTATATACAGATTGTCCCACCGTAAATGTCGCATTAGAAGCTCTGTGAAAACTATGAACTGAAAAAACTTGGTTGTTTGTTAGGAGCATAGAGGCGACCCAATTTAAAATATTGTCAAAGACTTTATCGATAATAACTTGCATGTTTTAAATAGAAAACCCTGGTATGTAATTGCATTTTTGGACTCTACGACAAATGCAGATAAACGCAGAATTTTAAATTTTCAGCAAACTGAATTTTATTTTTTAAACCACTTTCCGCCACAAAACAGTAGGAGTTCCATATTTTAGGGTGCAGCCAAGCTTTGAACGTAGGTTCCAAAAATGCAATAGTGTTTCTCAAGTGAGTACAACTGGAAGTGTGACGACTTTGAAAAAATTTTAAATTAAGTCGCCCCAATGCTTTCACCCATCAAACAAATTTTTGTAAGCTTACTATTTATAGTATTCCCAGAACTTTTAATAAGCTATTACTGGTGGAATATCATGTATACATAAGTAAAATAATTATTACAAAATATTTGTACATATCAATACGTTAGTACCTATGTAACACTGTAAGCAACGATATTTTCTTGTAAATAATGTGGAAAATTCTAACTAGAATTAAGATTGTTTAACTATTTTGTACATATTTGAAAATAGATGTATTAGTGTCAAATAAATTTAAGATACATTTTGTTGATTGTTTTATTTAAACCCATTTCCTAAATGATTCAAAAAATCTACCCACCATTTGTCACTCGAGTTACTACATATGTTGTTAACTCCAACCTGCCCATTATTAGCTGTCAAGTTTTTTAAATATTTCCAGGGGATACACTATGTGAACAAGGCATTGAAAAAGTATTTTGCCGGCTGTAAGAAAAAATTATAATACCGCATTACAAAGGAAAGTATTGCTTACCATTATTCAACTTGAGCAGCAAAGAAAACAAAAAACATAAAAAAAAGGTAGAGTTGGGACATGTGCAATATGTGGAAGATTTTATGAATTGTTTGGAAAAGTTTTTCAGGACGGTAGAATGTAGACGAAGGGTATTGAAGATATAATGTTGATGGTTGAGAAGGTCTAAGAATAAAATTGAAGAACGTGTCGCGGGATACACGGTAAGAACTTTAGTTCATTTTAAGCAATAATCAAATTTTTGAATCAATGAATAGATACACATATTAATATAAGAATCAATTTTACTCTGGATGAAACTTCATTTAAAAAAAATATACAGTAGTATCAATTATAAAAGTCATATCATTAAATTGATTGGCACAAAGTACATATTGAGTATTCTTTTAAACACAGATTATAAAGAGAACTGGGGCCCAATTCTCGAGTCTGTAGGAATTTTTTCCTATAGGAAGATGTTCCCATGCTTTCAGTTCCCATAGGAAAACGAAACTTTAAAAATTTTAGATGCAACAGCAGTGGAAGGCGATGCAGAGGTTGAGGAATCCAAAGTCATTTTTGTATGTTCCTATAATATTTTCAATTTTTATCAAAAGCAGTACCATATTTTTTTCAACTCACATTATTGTAGATAGGGGAAAATCAAAATTATACTGTGGAAACGAATGTGGAGATAACTGAAATAGTTGAAGCTGAAAATCATGAGGAAGCATATATTGGAGGAAATGAGGTCATGGATGTAGAAATGAATGAACGAACAAATAAGCCTATGAAAAGGAAACACAACGCCTAGAATATTCTATGAAGGCAAATGAACATTTGAGCAGAATAGCTGCTGAAAAAGTTGAGATTAAAAAAAAATATGAAAAAAAAATTGAAATACTGAAGGAGAATGTGGTTATCGGAGAGAGAATTGCAACAGCATT
The DNA here is from genome assembly GCA_910591695.1 of Galerucella pusilla. Lineage (NCBI taxonomy): Eukaryota > Metazoa > Arthropoda > Insecta > Coleoptera > Chrysomelidae > Galerucella > Galerucella pusilla. Next base: position 22,838 of record CAJUYI010001036.1, on the reverse strand, counting down.
AGAAAACATTTCACAGTCCTTACAAAACAAATAGGAATAGGGTAAATTGCCACATGGGTACAGTCAATGCATCCTATAATGCCTGGAAAACCGAAGGAATCATAAAACTCTTGACGAATGTGTTGCAGTTTTTCAAGGGTTTGTGGAAATTTAACCCATCGATTGAAAATTTGATGTTCATTCAGAGCGTTTGTTACTTCTTTAATGCATCGACTAGCAGATGATTGACTAACACCAATAAATAAGTTCAGTCCAACTGATATCTGGTAACTTCCACATGCGAAAAAATGCAATGTGGTGAGGACCTTTGTTTGTTTGTCCAAAGCTGAACTCCTTGAGGGCGGTTCCAAGAAAGGGTCCAACATTTCCAACAATTCTCTTGTAACTGCTTTGGATAACCGGAACACTTTTATGAATGCACTTTCAGATAAATACTGAAATGGATCTCTTCTAGGGGTGAACCTTCTCCCTGGCCTCCGAGCAAGTACTTCAGCCGCTTTCAGGTTTTGCGAAGCATCCAGCTGAGCTAATTCATCTAAATTCGCCATAATCCCGGAATTAGAAACGAATTCGTAAAATTTAACGGAGTAAAATCTGTGACAGGACTAAAAATGAATCCGTGACATTATTCAGTGATATTCTTATGGGAAACCACTGATTCCTATAGTTTTAAGCATGAGAAGCGATTCCTATAGATTGTGTTGGAATATGTTCCAATACTATTTTCGAGAATACACCATCTCAAAATTCCGATGGAAAATGACGATTTTTCCTATAGGACCAAATTCCTACAGACTCGAGAATTGGGCCCCAGATACGAAAGCTCGACAGAGAACAGTAAAAAGAGAGAGAGATGGGTAGACATACCTATTTGAATGCCCATCGTCTTATGTCGACTCCGTTCGGGCTGCTTCGCTAAATTTGTCAACAGGGTTGTCGATTTGCATAATATTTCCTCCAATTTACGATCATAGGTCAAATATCTCATGAGCACTTTTTTTAAGTGTGATAGTTATACATATACAAATATTCGATAATTACTTGTTTTAAATCAATTTTATTAACATTAAAAGAATTATACAATTAAAAAGATTATAATGTATAAAAATCATACCATAAATATATACTTTTTCCACAAACCACATCCTTGGCAACCATGCACAATAACGGTGACGGCTAACCTAACCTAACATAATCAAAAAACGTCAAAACATGCTTAAAATTCATAACGCCATTTTTGTTTGCTTCATTGTTTGAAAGTGTTCAATCGGCGATATTAATTATTGTGTTATTTGACTAATCGATTGTGCGTTGTGGTGATATTATAACTATGAAAATATAGTGGTATAGATTATTATTCTTATAAAATGAATAAACATCACGGTGAAGTGTATTGTTCATACAGAGACTGTCCAAATAAATTTTATTCGGAAAGAAAAATAAAGCTCTTTCGATTTCTAAGGGATGAGAATATATAATTCAATATCCCGGCCTATAATAAAAGAAATTTTAATAATTATCAAAATGCATAGGTGTATATTGTGTTTGTTCAACCATCCTTTGCCGTTATGTCATAATCGGTGACGTATTCTGCTGTTTTACGTATGTCTTATATTTGTTGAATGTTATTTTACACTTAACCTCAAAATTATAATCAATGGCATATGTTAAGAATTGTTTTCAAAATATGACAACTGAATTGTCAAAAGTAACAGATAAAATTTATGTCGACCTTAGATAAGAAATACGTTAATGACGTCATAATTCCGTCTCATCCATTTAATGAATGAGAGAGCAGGCTGGCCAATGTATGACGTAACGGCAAAGGATGGCTGAACAAACATCATTACCTTTGATAATAAGTAAATTAAGAATTATTTTGTACTTTAAAATTTGGTTGATTTTTCTAGTTATTTGTGTTATCCAAAAATGTATTTATTAATTAGTTTCCCAAGAGTAATGACTATTTATAACAAATCATAAGAATGTACATATATAGGTATTTAATAAATACATAAATATATATTCGATTATGATTATTGTTTTAATTCATGGCGCAGTTTCAAAGATTTAGTGGAAACTTCAAAAAAAAACTAGATCCGACACTAGAAATTATTATTGTCCCCGAGTCAACAGTGCAATTTGTTAAGAAATTCATAAAATATTTCAAACTTGCAACATCGCGGCCATACCGAGTTAAAGGTCCAAGGTCATTAATAATACAATATGTATGCTGACAATCAACATTTTGCGCCGAGAGACTAGCTCTGAGACTGAGGAGAGAGCCCACGCGCACAAGGCACATAACGTAACGGTCAGATCTTTTCGTCGCTACCCCTTAGCGCTCCTAAACCAAACCAAACTAAAGTTCTAAAAAATAATGTGAAACATAACGTTACACAGTAAGAAACCGTAAATTATCAGCATTATTTTCCTTATATCAGGTCTCCCACTACACTATCAATTAACGTGTCTGTTGTCCAAAGCAAAATGTACATCTATTCGGGAATACAATGGAAACCGGAACGAGTGGACTTTCCTGTATCCCGCGTTTACGTTCTTCTTATAAATAGAAGCGTCAGCCATTTTGCGAATAGTACAATGTTGTCAGAGGACAATGGAAGAAAATCAGCACGTTGTGATTTCTCACGGCGGCCGTTTAAATTTCTAATCCTCAAATTTCACTCCGGGGAAGAATATTTAATATTCAAGTAGAGAAAATCAAATTCACTATACGAGAAATATTGAAGAAAAGGGAACGTGTCGGAATGAGAATATTCTATTTCGGAAAATTAATGACGTTTCAGTGATTGAAGTTTATTTATTACGGAAACTGTTCAGTATTGACAAGAAGCCTGTTGAAATTTGTTGAATATTACACTAATTACATCCTGAGTGGAAAGCTTGTAGTGTAGAAGGATTCCATATTATTTTCATGTAAAGAATGCACGCTCTCAATTCCAATTGGTTTCTGAAACTTATAATAGAATCACCTTAAAGCTTGTCAAATCTTTGACAAAACTTTAACGCAGACGTTTAAAACTAACCTCTAATCAGTTCCATTCTGTTATGGTTATTTAAACATATCAAAAATTTTCAGTATTGGGTTTCAAAATGTTTCTGAACAGCAACTATGAGAAAGAGCCTCCCTCCTAAAGAATCAGATGAATTGGTTTTATTACAAAAAGGGTATAAGCTGTTCAAGAAGCTCGGAGAGGGTTCGTATGCACCGGTGTATTTTACCGAATATACGGGTCCGAAAAAAGGCGATGAGCCTAGAAAATTAGCGTGTAAAATTGTAGATACCAAAAAAGCTCCAAAAGACTTTGTCAAGAAATTTTTACCGAGAGAGCTGGAAGTATTGGCTTTAATCAACCATCCGCATATAATTCACGTCCAAAGCATATTTCAAAGGAAGCAGAGGTACTATATTTTTATGAGTATAGCTGAAAAAGGTGATCTCTTGGATTATTTGCTTAAGAACGGACCCACCAATGAAAGTAGAGCTAGAGTATGGTTCAGGCAAATATCACTGGGTGTTCAATATTTACATGAATTAGGAATAGCACATAGAGATTTAAAATGCGAAAATTGTCTTATAAGTGCCAATAATAATTTAAAATTAGCAGATTTTGGTTTCGCTAGATTTGTTATAAACGCAGAAGGACAAAATATCACTAGTTCAACTTACTGTGGATCGCTCAATTACGCTGCACCGGAAGTTTTAAGGGGCAGTCCCTATTTTCCCAAAAGCTCAGACGTCTGGTCTCTTGGTGTAATTTTATATGCAATGTTAAATAAATCAATGCCGTTCGAAGATAAAAACGTCAAAAATCTCATCACCCAACAAATGCAACGTAGGTGGAAATTTCGATCTAAAGTAATAGATTCACTTAGTGAGGAAGTTAAAATTGTAACAAAACGACTCTTAGATCCGGATCCCAATACTCGTTGGAAAATTAATCAAATTATTGAATCGGATTGGATTAAAATGGATCATAGATTAATCGAGCTATCTCCAGACGAACAAAAGTGTTTTGATCAAGCAAAACTTGAAAACGCCAAATATATAGAAACATTGAAAAGTACTAAAGATGCTGATGCCATTGAAGATGACGGAACACCTTCCAGATTAAAGGTTATTAAGTATACTGGGGCAGAATTGACCCATAAAACTGAGCTGATGAAGTCTCAGAAGTTTACACTTGAACACGATGATTCTGTAGACAAAGCATCGAACCCTGATGCCGAAACCGAAAAACGACGAGATGTGAACAAGAAAGGAAAAAATAAATAGGTGTTGATCAAATAATAACGTTTTGTGAATATAAATTATACATCAAATCGTGTAAGACTGTTCTTTTAAAGCAAAATACATATTGTAACACTTATTAATTTTGTTTTGAATACAATGATTCATGAAGCGTTTATATGTAGATGATATAAACGCTTCTCATCCAAAAAACTCTTCTGAACTGACTAAATAGGTGAACATACGCAAGCAAACAAGTTGAAGAGGATAATGTGGTATGTAAAGATCAGTTGTCTTTCTTTTTGTAATACAGTGTGGCAATTTTTAGACTCACAATTCAAAACCGTTTCTGGGAAAGGGGAAAAACTGAAATGACATGAGAGAGAACGCACCCCCATCAACCCCATATGCCCAAACTAACCCACCTACAAAAATTCAAGTGGCAACCCCCTACTTGTGATACGTCGCTGGAAAGAAAGTAAATAATGCTTTCCAACGGCGTAGTCATAGTTATACAATAAAGAAGTAAAATTTATTTGACAACAAAAATAACAATTAATTGTGGAACAATACTCCTTTTTGAAAACCTCCAAATAAGGTGAAAGTACGGTATTTGGGGCATGGGGGGTTGAAGGATGTGCTATTTTCGTTCACGATGTACAGCCTACTGTGAGTTTCCAAAATTGACACCCTGTATATATTTTCTGTTCATTGCCTACCTATAATTTCTAGAAGTCAACCCAACCACCATCTTCCTTACCTCCTTGCATCTTGTTTCTCCAATTCTCCTGTCCATCTACTGGTCTCTACAGGTCTCGCACTTCATGAAGCTGGTCTGAGGTTCATTGGACACAATGCTCAATATTGGGAGACCATCTCCAGTATCGGTCTTTGGACACAACGGTAAAGATGGTCATGCCAGAGGTAGGTTCCACAAATTAGAAGGAACATCTTGTGTCCTTTATTTCATTAGACATCCCTGTCTCTTCTCTAGTCTTTGACCCATCTGTGTACCAAGTCTCACGTTGGAGAAACGTCAGCTTCGTTGAGGCCATCGAGAGCCGGGGAGAAGTTTAGTGGCCATGTCATATCTAAAATGGCAAAACTGACAATGTACTTAATGGCTATATGTCTTGTTCTAAAATCTTTGTTGATCAGCACCTTGCACAGCACAATTGCATTATTTTGTGTCATATTTGTCCACCATCCCAAAGACGAATAAGTAATTATCGGCTTAATCACTACACTGAATATCCAGTGTATCACATGCAGACTAAGTGTCCACGTGTTTCCACAAGTTCGCCTTGTCGTTATCAATGTTGGTCTCTCTTGTCGCTACTACTTCCAATTGTTTGGTCCATATGAATCTCGAGTTAATAATCACCCCGAGATATTCAACTTCCATTACCATTGGATTATTTGTACCTTGAATGAATAATTCTCCCCACCTCCATCAAGTTCCTTCTTTTCGTATGTCACTATATTGGATTTTGTGTCTCATGGGTAAATTTTGTTACTGTTCAAAATACTATGCTATGTAATTTGACTTGTAATAATCGCACTGCTGTTACAAGACTGTATCAACTCAAAATAGGATGAATATGAGATAACTCATTTCTCAAACGTAAAATTTAATTCCCTACGCGTCAATAAAACCGTCGTTTGAAAAGTCCAAGAAACAACCAAAAGATGACGTTATAAGTCACTCATGATGGTTGACTGACTGTTTTCCCCCCCCCCCCCCGTACAACAATGCATCATCTTTAGTATCTATGATCTTTAAATAGGGCTGAAATTCGAGTGATGAGCTGCGTTTAGACCGCATTATTTTGAATTGCAACGGTATTGACTGATCAGGTATGTGAAAATTTAAGTATTATTTACTACTAATACATTATTGTTGATTTAAACCCAAGTATGATCTTGGTATATTTCGAGTTGTTACACTATTGCTCATTAACAAAACATCGATTTCAAGTAATATTTTAACTAACGACCTTCTTGTTGGTTTAGTAACTAGTTTTAGAGTTAATACAGTTTTGTTGAAGAATTTCTGTTTACTAGTTTTTCGTGGTAATTTATTGAAATTTCAAAATAGTAGTTTGTACAACAAGTGCGCAAAGCGTCACTTTTCCCACGAGCGCAGAAGTTTGTGGCTCGAGCCGTAAGGCGAGTGCCGCAAATCTAGCGAGTGGGAAAAGTGATTTGCGTACAAGTTGCACACAATATTTTTTCTACAACCACATTCATTAATGAAAGAAATACAGTCATTTATATAGATATTTTATTTAAACTTTTAATAGAAAGAACTTACAATATGAAAATAAATAGAAAAATCAGTTGAATGTATAATTAATTGTAAGATTTGAACAAATTTGTATTGAAACCTCAGGTGAAAAATTTTCGGTTGCAGTTCTAGCCTTTTCAATAATATATGGAGGAGTATTTTCAATGTCTGAATTGGACAACTCAAAAAATAAGTTATTTTGATCTTGGTTCATAATTCCTTAAATTGTTTTTATAATTAATTAAAATTGATAATGAAATAAATAGTTTACTTAGGTACTTTTGGTTTTAATTTGAAAATTGTACACAAATAAGAACCACACTATTAGGTTGAATTGTCAAAATAAGTTGACAGGTCATAGGTACCTTTGTTTGACATTTTGGTGCGGAAAAGTGCCATAGCGTGTACTTTTCTCATTACTTTTCCAACGGCTATCAGAAGAATTAGGAAAGGCCTGCTTTGCGCATAAAAATTTGTGTAGAAAAGCGTGTTTTGCATAGTGGTTGTAGGAAAATATATTTTTCTTACTAATAGTATTTAAAATCACACGTTCAAACTGTTGGGTTAAAGTCGAAATAAAAATACTCCTCTATGATTTAAAAAAGAATTTCAAGTTACCACATTGAAGGTGACAAGAAATTTTTGGTTCACTTCATAAATACATTTTATTTGTAGTATGAGCGGTGGGCGGCTTCTAGTAGATAATATGGCGACCAAAACTACGTCCATCGATGAGAAGGACAAGGAAAACAACATTAACGAGCAAAATATTGAATCCAACCAAAGAAAATATTACATTTTACCTCTGCACAGTGATCAGAGTGATTTTGACTATTCGGACTGCGACCCTCATTTCATTATTGGGTCAACATGAGTTTCCAGTTTACTGCAGAGTGCAGCCACGAGACAGCGAAGTAGTCCTTCTGCAAGCAGCTCCATTTCATCTGGACCTATCTATGTCCCGCATCTATATGCCACCTTAAATTTAGATAGGTAGCTTGAAAGACGGGGCAACCTTAAAAAGTTATTAACATAACCCACGGTAAATTTGTTTGATCTTAAACTACTTCAAGAACAGTGGGGTAGTAATTTTAATGTGAACGAAGAAAGAAACCAAGTGAAATGGCATGATATTAAGGTACTTCGTGTTGAAAAAGAACATCCCGTCACATTTTTCTATAAGAATTCTTATGAAGATGAAAATTGTGTCCAAGTTTTTGTGCTTAATTCGCGAAGGTCTGGAAACCAATCGATGTCATTTTCTATTGGTTCGACACCAGCATACACAAGCAAGATACCTCTAACTCAAAATAAAAAACAGATAAGTATGAAAGATTTAGGTACTTAGTGTTGTTTAAGAAGGTACATTTTGTTATTTCTTCATTTAAATAAGTCCAGCATATTTGTGTCACGTTTTTGAATATCGTTTTTAAATATTGTATAAGTAACTAAGTTATTAGTAATTTTATTTGATAAATTCATTATTTGTCTTTATTATATGGCTTTATTTACATCCTAAGCCTAAAATAATAATGTGCTATAATGTAAAATTATTTAACAGCTCAAAAAATTTACCGAAATCATACAAAAACAAATCCAAGAAAATTGTGGTGAGTCAAAATATTTCACTTATAACTACACAACTAAAAATAATTCATTATTTTTAAAAATTTGCTCGGACAATACAGTATTAACTCAAACATTGGAAATTTCTTGATAACCTGTAATCTTTGAAACAATCCATAAATACAGAAATACCTTAATTCTATCAATAATTGAATAGATGAGGCTTTTACTTGATGTAGATCCATAGTAAGTTATAAAATCAAACAAATTTATTTTGTAAAATCTACATTGTAATTAAACATAAAGTATTATTCCTTTGGCACTGTCCGAAGAACCACAAATTTTGGGTACACACTGCACTCTTTAAAAGTAACTTAAAATACCAAATAGCCAAAAAACTGATATCAGCTTCCTTCAAAAATTGAATAGATGAGGCTATTACTTGATGTAGATCCAACGTTTGAAAAAGCTGCTGTGTTAGCGAAACGCGTCACTTTATGTTTAAAACCAATGTAGATTTTACAAAATAAATTTGTTTGATTTCATAATCTATCAATAATCTTATTACAGTGTTCACTTTTTTATTATCTTCAACAACAAGCGAGTAACCAGTTTTCTGTGATTTCTGAAAATAGCCTAATTTTGAGTTGATACACTGTTGTAATAGCAGTGCGATGATGACCAGATGGTTCGCATATCCCAAGACAGTATGGTGTTCCCTTTCGAGTCAATTACAAAACAACTAATATTGTTTCACCCATCAATTTTGTAAATATTATCGCTTAGCCTCGTGTTTCATTATCTTCTAGCACTCGTGTGAGATATATTTTCTTCACTAGTTGCACTATGTACTATTTTCATCTAGTCTCCTATCTTTTTTCATTTCCTAGTTTTAAATTGATGTATCGAACATCCTCCAAAGACATGAGATAGTTGAGGTTATTGAATTGGAGATTTACTTGTTTTTCAACGTTGAAGAATTTTTATATGGCATCTAAGATTGATGTTGGGGATTCCTTTCAAATATAAGTATAAGGAGAAGAGATATTTTTGATGTGTTTGAAGTGTAGAGATTGATAGGCATCTTTTATTCAAAACTTGATAGTGTGAAAAATACAGAATCCAATATAATAAACGTTGAAATATGCGGTTTTGTTGAGTTTATATATAATAACTAGAAAATATATTCTGCATTTCGGTTATAACACTGAAATTGCTACGTAGGTAGGTAGACATACTGGGAGTTGGAATTTGATTCATTTATATTTAGTTCTAGTGAAAAAACTATTCTTGATTGAGACTTTCACTTGTTTTGATCCTGCATAAAATGGAGTTTTTTAATAACCTTTCTTGTCATTTTTTCCCTTTTTTGGGAGCCGTTCTTATGCCGGGAGCATTGCAGCCTGTTGCTCCCGGCAGCTGTTGCAGCCTCCCACATTTGCAGTTTACTGTGTCAACTGTCAAATGTTTACTGTTAACTCCTGTAAATAACGCAAAAAATGCGTGTAGTGAGGAAGATGATCAGTTACTGCCTCAGTTATACATCAGTTAAGGAAAATCCCAAGTAAGTGTACAGTAAAAAGCTTTGGAAATTTTATTCAACTATATTTCTCAAGGGCAATCTAAATCTGGAACAGTATTTTAATTCACTAGACAACTTTTTAATACCTGAATTGAATCACTTTCTCTTGCGGCAATGTCGTAAAACGTATTTACAGCATGGTAGCTGTTTCTCACATTTTGATTGGAACGTTTACGGAACTAATTCAAACCATCATATTGAAGATCTGAAGCAAGCAATAATCAATTCCATAAATGAATTCGCCGCAGGCATGCTGCGAAATGCTTTTAAGGAATTTAATAGAGTGTAGATGTGTTTTGAGGTTGGCTGTTTATTTTCTATTCACTTAGTTCTTCTGCCTCATTCCGTTATTTTCACTTTCACATATAATTGACAAAAATATTGAAAACGTGAAATTTGATTACATTTTACGGTGTTGATATATAAGCAAATCTTTCAACCATTATGTAATCACAAGAAGGTATGAAAGTTTGTTGCTTGGAAATACCGCGGTTGATATTTTTGACAAAACTACGAGCCGTGATGTGAGTGATTATCAAAAAGAAACAAACCCTGTAGCCGCTACTGTAATGCCAGACTAATATAGGTAAAACACGTCACCTGGGGTGATGTGTATTCGAATGTTGAAAATTGGAAAATTCTCCTTTGTGAAATTCTCAAAAAATACACATATTTATGAATATTTTTCTGCTTTATTGGAGGATAAGTGATGCATCCTTCACATTATCGGATCAAGAATTGTCTTCGTAGCATATACAGCATGGCACATGCCTAGACAAACTCAACGAACTATACTCGATTTGAAATTGGTTGATAGTAATAAATCATTAAAATTCGTCAAACACGTATACAAAGTGATCCACCTAAATTGCCAAGTTTTAAATAGTATATACATTGAAAGTATAGACCCTTTTGCATTTATTAAACTTTCCATTCCTATAGATCTGATAAGGGCGTCGAATACAAAGCTTAACTCGAGGCTCGAACAATAAGCGGTAGGATTCTACCTGTGATGTTTTGCACTCATGCACGTGCTTTCGGGTGGGTTTAAGTTTATATTCAACACAATAATTATATAATTTAGTGAACATTCGGATGTGTGGCATAATTTGTTACCCTTGTATTTGAATAAATATAATACTAATAACAATAAAGCAACCAATAAACAAGTAAATTTGAAAAAATGTTTCTATTTGAAATTCTATAAAATTTATAGTAAGTCATTACATTTCTTCGCTTTAAATTAATCATCATCAGAAAATGAAATATCTGAGGGACTGTCTTCTTCCCCTAAATTGATAATAAGTGGTTCGACCGTTTTCTCCAGTAAACTATCCAATTGCCACATTTTTTCCTCCTCCTTTATTACATGCTCTATACATCTTTGCCACTTCCCCGCGTTGACTTCTTGAAGCGCTTCTTCAAAGAGTTTTTGAACATCACTCATTTTATAGGTGGTATTTTTTCTAGCCACATAACCTTTCACATGAGCCCATACCAGTTCGATCGGATTTAATTCGCAATGGTAGGGGGGGAGCCGAAGCACTATTATATTTTGTTTTTTGGCCATTTCGTCAACAACATATTTTTGAAACCGATGTTTATGGGTGTTTACAATTGATAGCAACTCCTTTTTAACCATATTGTCCTCAAATTGTATTTGTTTCTCCACAAGCCACTCGATAATTTTTGCTTTTCGCCAAGCAGTTGTAGGCATCTTCTCCAATCTTCTGGAGTGATACGGAGCGTTATCTAACACAATGACGGAGCCAGGTGGAATCAGCTCTATCATTTGTTCGAAATACTCCTCAAAAACATCAGCATTCATATCCTCGTGATAATCGCCTGTACGAACTGATTGGAATGATAATAGTCCACCTTCTAAAAAGCCATTGGAGCTACCGATGTGAGTTATAATTAATCGTTTTCCTTTTCCAGAGGGCGGATTTATTCCTGTTGATAGACCGTCTAAAAATGCTTGCCGGTGAGTCACATTTTTGTCTGTCCATATTTTTCCAACTGTGTAGCCTTCGTTCAGCCATGTTTCGTCCAAATAGAAAATTGTCTTATTTTTCTCAAATAATTACGTCTCCAACACACTATTTCATCTTTTTCGAGCAAATGAGACTTCCGACTATGTTTTTCCCATCTAAAATTCATTAAGCACAATAATCTTTTCACTAATGCTTAGCGCTGATTTCGCAGCTCGCTTAACTGGAATAAATCCTGAAAGACTCTCCATTTTCAAAAATTACCCAAATGTGTGTCCTAGAATACTCGCATTAGGTTTGTTCGCTCTTAAAATGACTCACAGTTTTATACCAATAAGTAGAGGTACCTACCTACCTACCTACCTTTTTCGTAACAACCTGAAGTAACATTGTGTATTAATTGTTCCCGGAATTCTCGGCATAATTATTTTTACCTGTTATGACAATAATGATTACTAAATTATTCGGATAAGTAAATAGGGTTCAAACCGGCACGTCAGGTAGGTGCGCCTATGGAATCGGCTGCTAAAAATGATTTATTACTATCAACCAATTTCAAATCGACTATGGGCGAGAACAATATAGTCACCTTACTATGGATTCCAGGACACACTGGAATAGAAGGAAATAAAATAGCAGATGAACAAGCAAAGAGGGGGACTGAAATACCTTTCTGGGGACCTGAACCCTTTTGCGGAATCAGCCCCAATGTAATATTGGAAGAAAATAGTGAAGCCGGGAAAAAGAGAAGATCTGACCATTGGAAAGATCTTGTAGGGCTTATACAATCGAAGACTCTTCTGGGTGACTACAATCTGTTGAGATCAAATGAATGCATAAGTCAAAGTAAAACTGCGCTAAGAGTTTTAAAAGGGATCCTAACGGGACATTTTCGCCTGAATGGGCACCTAAAAAAGCTCAAAATAGTGGAGGAAGAAGTTTGCAGATTTTGTGGAATGGAAGGAGAAAACTCCATCCACATACTTTCCATCTGCATAGCACTTCAGAATCCTACAGCATAGCACCTAGGAGATTACTGGATAGAAGAGGAACATTTACCTAAGTTGAAGCCTGCAAACATCTTAAAATTTCTCCGGGAAATAGGACTAAAGGAACTACCAGTTTCTGAGACTCTCCTCAGAAACTGAGTAGAAGTAAGGGGGCACAATAGATCTTTTAGGTTTCAGTGAATGTCACCCCAAAATACATACATACATACATACATCGTTTCGACTTAACCTATGCGACTCAACACAATTTGTTCCCACTAGTTATAGGACAACCTGTATATTGTTTTTCAGAGGTGTCACTGACTCGGAACAAACAATGGTTTTTTTCCCGATCAGTTAGAATTAATGAACAAAATGATGAATGATGCATATCAATCGAATACGTATTGCGAAGTTTCGATCTCCGATCAGTCACTACTTGAGCAAACAACAAAACAAAAACATAAGTATGATATAAATCAGCTGGTAGTCTATTAAGTTGTTCGGAAATTGAAAACATGTGAAAAATTAATGACCCGTGCTCTCAAGGAAATTGAATATCCGTACATTATTAGATTTCTTCTAATTCTGATTATACAATGCTATTCAAAAGTCCCCTCCCCCCTCGTATCTTTTGAACGGCTACACTTACATTAATAAATTTTGTAGGGTGAAAGTAAAGTGTTGTAAACTTCTCTAGTAATAGTAATAGATGACGTCACAGTGCCACTCTGGCCAATAATTTTAAATAGGACCTTATGGCAAGTGATATCTCGTTTTAAAGGCATTAACATTGGCTACTTAGCCATATTAATTTTGTTTGGGTTTAAACTAATTTTGACGGATGAATTATAAATACCAAAATTATTATTCTACATTTAAATATTGAAGATTTTTCAGTCCGCCTCTGGTTAGTTGTCAAAAAAATTGACGTTTTCAATTTATAGTATTTGTTGCTTTGTGAAGTTTTTCTAAATAGCTTAAATATTCAATTTTATTATTGTTTAACAAGACGTTTAAGAGTTTACATAGGCAAAATGGTACGTACTCAAGCCGACAAAGTAGCAGCTATCCTAATAATTGGTGAATCTAGAGAGAATCTCCATGGAGCGTAACGTTTATTTAATGAGAGATACCCAGATCGCCCTATCTCGAGAACTTATTTGAGGGAGCTTCTTCACAAGTTTGAAGCAACAGGTAGTGTTCAAGATGCCAAACGATCTGGTCGACCAACATTTAGTTATGATAAAAAAATTGATATAGTTCTGAAATGGTAGTAAACCCTACTACCACTTCAACTTAAGTTGCGTCTATCTGTGGAGTAAGTAAAAGTACAGTACAGAGAGTGTTGGATAAAAATAAATTTCATCCATACAAGTTAAAAATGGTGCACCACCTTTCGGATGACGACCCCGACAGAAGACTCGAATTCTGTGAATGTATGACAAATAAAATCAGTCAAAAGCCACATTACACAAAAACAATTTATTTCAGTGACGAAAGTACTTTTTGCCTCAATCTAAATGTGAATACACAAAATGGAAAGTATTGGAGTGACACAAATCCTCACACCTTCCGTGAACAACATACCCAATTCCCAGAAAAAGTCAATGTTTGGGCAGGTATTTTGGAAAACCACATAGTTGGTCCTGTCTTTTTAAATTCAAATTTAAGCGGTGGAGTGTATCCGGAGATGTAACAAAATGCAATTGAGCCGTTAATTCTTGAAATTCTGGAAGATAATCCAGATGAATTCGGCCATACGGAAATAACATTCCAACAATATGGTGCTCCTGCACATTATTATGGTGCAGTAAGACGTTACCTGGATGAAGAATATTGAGGTAGATGGATCGGCCGGCGAGGTCCGATAGAATGGCCACCTCGGTCACCAGATCTGATACCATTAGATTTTTTTTGGGGTGCACTTGAAATCCAAGGTTTATATTACGGCACCAGATAGCATTGGCGTTTTGAAAGAAAAAATTATTGAAGAATGCAATACAATTTCAGCTGACACATTTGAACGAGTACGACACGAGTTTACTGATAGGATGTATTACTGTCAGGAAGTAGACGGAGCACATTTCGAACACTTGCTATAAGAATCCGTTGTTGATATTTGATTAATTGAATTTAAAAGAATAATTTCAATAATTTTGTTATTTATTCAATTTATCCGTCAAAATTAGTTTAAACCCAAACAAAATTAATATGGCTATCTAGCCAATGTCGATGCATTTCAAACGAGATATCACGAGTGGCACTGTGACGTCATCTATTACTATTACGTCACCTGTTACCATTCGTAGAAAAGTTTACAACACTTTATTTTCACCCTCCAAATTTTATTAATATAAGTGTAGCCGTTCAAAAGATACGAGAGGAAGGGGACTTTTGAATAGCACTGTATATACAGAGTTAAGTAAATGAAAGGTTGCCTTCACCGAAGAAACCAGTCTATTCGAAAAGCGACAGGATTAACTAGATTATTTCAAACTAAACTGTTTTGTCCCAAGATCAATTTATTGTTATTCGTTAAAACGTACTTATTCGAGTCTGAACTCCAGCGGCTCTGAAAATATTATCGGAGCACGTACAAACGCTGCGCTCAAGTCAAGGTTGAAGATAATATATCACCATACATACTCCCAGTGTAGACAGTGCTAAAGGAGATCTTCGTAGCGTTATTGGAGTTGTTCTTTAAACATCACCTCTTCGAAGTGTGAATAGAGTAATGTACCTATATTTTTTTATTTCTCCTGAAATTTACGAGCTTCGCTGTTTGACTTTACTTTATAAAATTCCTTGGAAAATCTAAAATCAATTTAAATGGTATTTATTTTTTTAAATAAAATTTAATGTAGGTAGAAAAACGGCACGGAATATTTTTGAAAGATCGTTTGATGAGCTCATCTTATATTTCAGCTCAGATCCTAGAGATAAAACTGCGAATTTTCAAGCTCAAACATTGACTTTCACGAATATTTAAATTCCTAATTTCCGGTCATTCTTTCAGAATATCTGTGAAGCGTTTTTCATTCTTTATGCTGTTTTTCACTGTCTGCATCGATTGAAATGGCAAAAAATATAAGCCAGTTTGTAAGAAGGAACTTCAAGTTATTCAATAAATGCCCATTTGATGAAAATATTGCATATGCCACACCGTTTTTTCCTGCTTATACCTAACTGAAACAATGTGGAGAGATTAGTAACAAAATTCAAAGCTGTCCACTCCTTTTTTCACAAGTAATTATCAGCACGCCATATCTTCAAAGTAGATGACAATCAAAACACACTTGCACAACTAACAAAGATGGTGCGGATGGTGATAGCACTCCTCGCGGCCTTTATGAGTACTCGTGCTAAAAGCGATTAAGGTAATTATATTTTTTGACACTCACATAAATGTTGCCTTGAACATTTTATTTTTCTCAGTGTAGATTTCCTCCTATAAAGAATGATCCGATTAAATTGTCTTCCATTAAACCCACACCTTCTTGCTTATCCAATCCAATGTCCAATGTACAAATAAATAGATCAGATTTCTGCATCTAAAATCTTGAAAAATACAATCAAAAAACCATTCTATCCAAGCAGCTCCCTGTATCTACGGCCATTATGTGCCAAAGCGTGATCGAGCGGTACGATAATTCTCTATCTTTCTCAAGGCGGTGTCCATTTATTTTTCATTTGCGCATCTTCCAAGTGCCACGATACGCTTGTATCAAAGTTAATAATTATCAAAGAAAGCTTCAAATCAATAATATAATTATTTCAACCGATGTTTTCATTAAATACTTATGGACGAACCAGATTGGCCTACTTCAAAAGACAGTGAAATCAAAAAGAATTCAAAAAATCACGTAGCCAATTTAAATTTGAACTTTCGTGATTGAATTGTCTCTTTCAGTATCGCATTAAATTATTCCTTTGTAACAGATCACAGAAAATAAATTAAAAGCCTTCAAATTACTTCAGAATAGAAAAATTTGGTCTGAAAATGAGGTAGGTGACGCGAACACCAATACTTCGGGTTCGAAGTTAAATTAGATCTTCCGGAATGCTAAGTTAAAAGACAAAAGCGTTTGAGCAGTTTTATTTTCACTTTATTCAACTTAACTTCACAATATAGACTTAATACAAATATTGCATTTATACTTACTGTGCACTGCGGGCGAAAATTATTATGAGAGTTTCCTTAATTTAACTGGAGTCATTGTAGAATCCAATTAAATAAAAACTTGATGAAACGGCTGGAATTATTTCGATTTGGTATCCATAACAAAAACGTGAAAATGAAAAAAAAATAATTGAAATTTTAAAAGAAGATATATATGAGGAAAGAAACGTGGAAAATAAGACATGAAGTCTCGAATAAAATTGAGCAGAACAAGAACGATTAAGCAGTTTTTCAGAGATATTGCGAAATGCGAGCCTGCTTCCAAATGATAAGACACCGAAAGAGCAAAAGTTTTCTTACGACATAACTTATTTCTGTCCTCATTTCCTTGGTTAATTATGATTCATAAAATGGGATGATTTTGAAATGTAATTTCAAACTTTATGAATAATATACCGAGTATCAGTGGGAATCCAATAACATAGAAATACTTGAGCTCAACTAGATAAACAATGAAATGTTTCACAATTTTCACGCCGTTTCCTATAGATTTTTCTCGCTAATCACTTCATATAAAGTCGAGTATGAAAAATAAATAACTTTGCAGGAGATACATTGTTGAAAACTTTGAACTTGTTTTCGAATATCATGTTTTTCTATAAAGCTCTCATTGCAATTTTTGTTGTAAAATTTTTTCGTTGTGTCAGATAGGTACCAAAAATTGTTTAAAAACTAATTCATCTTGACAACGGTAGCTGGAACGCTACCGAAACGTCGTGTTAAAAAAATATAAAAGCATAATATTGTGTTCTGTAAGTTCCTTGTGGCATTACTTATTCTTTTTTCTTATTCTTTTGGGAATCAAACCACAATAATGTTTTTTATTTCTTATTACGACGTTTCGGTAGCGTTCCAGCTACCGTTGTCAAGATTCACTAGGTAGTAATAAAATCAATAAAATAATTTTTGGTCCCTATCTGACACAACGAAAAAATATGACCTGATCTATTTCTAATTTTGATTTGACAAGTTCTATTATTTTCTGTACCGGTACATTTGTGAAGAGACTAACTACATCAAAACTGACCAAATAATGGCTTTTGTTGAACTTTAAATCTGATAATTTTTCTAAAAAATGATCGCTATTTTTGATGTATGAATCTGTCTGTCCTGCGAGGGGTTCAATGATTTTTAATATATAATTTGATAGTTTGCTGCATGGGGAATTAATAGTGCTACAAATTGGTCGTAATGGTATGTATTGTTTATGAATTTTTGGTAAACCATAAAAATGTGGTGGTTTACTGTATTTAGGTGTTAACATTGTTCTTTCACGGTTATAGCAAATTCGTTCTTGAATTTGAAAAGTGTCTTATAAATTTTGTTTTCAATTGATTTGGTAGGATCATTTGGTAGCTTAGTATAAGGGCCATTTATTAATAAATCCATTACTTTTGAATCATAATCAACTTTGTTTATAATCACAGTAGAATTGCCCTCATCAGCCGGTAAAATAATAATAGAATCATCTTCTTTGAGATTTTTAATTGAATTTTGTTCTGCTTTTGTAGTATTCTTTTTTAAATGGATAGATTTTTATAATATGACTTTACAACGTACTCTATATTCTTCTCTTTCGTGTTCAGGTAATTCACTACTTACTTGTTCTATTGAGCTTATTATGTCTAATTTTGGTATTGCTTTTGGAGTCAAAGCAAAATTTAATCCTTTTGAAAGAACTAATACGTCTGAAGAATTCAAAGTTTTGTTTGATAAAATAATGATTGTGTTCGGTACATTGTTGTGTTGATAATTATTCAGTTCTTTTTGGATTTTTTGTTCAAATAATATTTCAAACTTTCGCATTTGAATTTGTTTTTGTTTTTCATTCGTTGTAGTATATATTATATTTATATTTGTTATTATTTTATCGAAGTCAATTTTAGTTACCGTATCAAAAAGAAGATCCTCAATACCTACGATATCTTGTTCGATATTGAATACTTTATATCTATGGTGCTGAAGGCGTTCTCGAACCATAGCAAAACTTGCCTTTTCCAATATTCTGGTTATTTTTCTTTCTCCGTGGGTAGGATGTAACCTTAGTCCTCTTGGTATGACTCCATTATTCCTGCATCAGCGAAGAAAATCAACCGAACACTCAGAATGTGCCAGCTTCTTGTATAAACTGTCTAATTTTCTAAAATATTTTGGAACAGATGGCCCATACCTTGTGTCTAAATATCTTCTGTAAGCTCCTTGTGGCATTACTTATTCTTTTTTCTTATTCTTTTGGGAATCAAACCACAATAATGTTTCTATATTTTTTCGTTGTGTCAGATAGGGACCAAATTATTTTATTAATTTTATTACTACCTAGTTAATCTTGACAACGGTAGCTGGAACGCTACCGAAACGTCGAGATAAAAAATAAAAAACATTATTGTGGTTTGATTCCCAAAAGAATAAGAAAAAAGAATAATATTGTGGTTTCGACAACTTAATGAATGTGGTTGTTAGTGGGCGGAGGTCGTGGTTATATTAAAAATGCAATAGAATTAGAGCAGTACTCAGATGAACGACTTTTTCTAGTTGATCTCAGCGACGGTCGCTACCTGTGGCTGGTATCACCCACATAATTTTCGTTGTTGGTGGTTAAATGCAAAACACATGGAGGACAGACCGCCTTCGCAATGCGACAATTGGCCACTCCTCGTTTCTCCATACTGAAACTGATGAACACCAGGGAAGGGAATCTCCGAACGATCGAGGGTACCGCCACCTAGGGAGTCGGAATATATACTAAAAGTGCGGATTTAATGAGAACATGATGAAAACTGTAACGCCGTTGAAAGATACTTCCACCTGCTTCCACCCACTTCGACTGTTTAAATTGACCTAATAACCACTTGTTTGTAGACGTGTCTAAATTATCTACGTTGTAGACGATTTTGTCAATTTTGTGCGTTAGTAGTAAATTTTCCAAGTTCTTGTATATATATAAAATTTTGTTAAGGTCGGTGTGTTAGTTTAGTTTAGTGTGGACTTTTTTATATAAAGACATTAGGTTTGTTTCAACTAAGCGAAATGATGCGTACGTGAACGTCACGATCATGCGCATAACAAAATTTCTGTTCCAACAAGTTCCGACAATTCCATGGACTGATTAAAATGCGTTCCAACAAAAACTGGACACGTTCATGAACGTGTCGGCGAACGATCATTCTCATCAGAGGTTTGGATGTAGAACCGTTAGTCCAAACTGTCAGTTGATGTTTTAGAGCGAGTTGTATCAAACAGTATCAAACACCTAAACTCGGCTTAATGATGACTGATGTGTAGACTGATGTAATTGTTAATAATAAATACATCAATCAGCCACAGTCTAAACATCAGTTATCATTAAACTAAGTTAAATAATAGGGTATGATGTTCATGGATTAATTCACGTACAGGTTCTCGAACGTTTGAGTCGTACATAAATACGTTCACGAACGTTCACGTACTAATCAGAAGGTGGTTGTTGGAACAAACCTAATGGCAACAAAATGTATAGTTAAGGACTGTACTGTGAGGTGCACCCGGTAAGTTTTATTTTTATAATATAAAACATGTTTAATTAACTAAAAAGTGACAAAATATTGAAGTAGTTACTCTTTCACACAGCTTTAAACTTCCCAGCCATGAAGAACAACGTTCGGTTTGGCTGGAGAGAAGTGGATACCTCTTTTTGGATTTAACAGGGCACAAAAATTGGAGAATATGCCCTCGTCACTCTGGCCAGGACTGCTTTGTTAAAGTATAAAAAAGCGAGGGCATGGTATTGAAGAAGTTTTCTTCGCCATCCCTGTTTTTGCCTGGTAAGTAAATTTTTTTGGACATATATTTGTTGAATGATATTATATTAGAGTATTTTTTTTAGATTACAATCCAAGGGAGGGATCTGATTTTTTGTTCCCCACTATGGTGCCCTCACAGGTAACAGCTCTTCAGCAAAATAAAGGTATTTATTGTCGTGAGTTTG
The DNA here is from genome assembly GCA_910591695.1 of Galerucella pusilla. NCBI lineage: Eukaryota > Metazoa > Arthropoda > Insecta > Coleoptera > Chrysomelidae > Galerucella > Galerucella pusilla. Next base: position 2,024 of record CAJUYI010001036.1, on the reverse strand, counting down.
AAATAATTTAACTCATACAAAGTTTCTGTAGATGCGATGAAAGAATCTGTTTTTTATTCCCCAGTTGGGAAGGTGACAACACCAACCAAAACATATTCAAGGGAATTGATTAATGGTGAGTTATGATATAATTTTGGCAGTCATACAATGTACCTAAGAAATATTGACATATAATTTTCGTGTTACAGCTATTCCATTCACGAGCCGGGTGTGTGAGGAGGACATTTTACACAGCATCAAGCCATTATCAAATAATGGTATGTATCAAGTAAAATATCTTCTGTATGTGTCTTTTGTTATATCATTTGATTTGTTTAATTTCCATTAAAAAAAACTGAATAACATGTTTTATAGTACTATATTATTAATAGATTAAATTGTCTACAGATACTGCAAATATGTATGCTCCACCTCCCAGAAGTGAAAAAAAAAAAAGAATTTCTCGAAGAAAGGTACAAGCGTTTTTCAAAGGTGAGTAGTTTCAAGAAATAAATATGTACCTAAATGTTTACAATCATATACATGTGAGCTATATGAATAAAAATATCCAAATTTAACTAGATAATATAATATATTAGTCATGATAGTAATAATCAAGTCATAATCCATAATCATAAGCAAACTAGAAATGGATGTGTTTCATGTTTTCTTCAATATACATCTGCTCACTGGTAGAATTAATTCGTCATATGAAGCGCCACGTGTCAGATTCCCATCTATCAGTGTTATGTTATCTATGATGAACACTACCGAACACCATTGTCGTTAATTGAAGTCGTCTTCAATGACAGATGACGACAACAAAAGCACAAACCAGTCGCGTCGCTATGGTCCGTCTGAGTTAAGCCTCAATGTTGCTTACTTTCGGTCCTGAAGCCCCATATTCGAGTTAATTACTCACCTGGAAATTATTTTCCATTTAGCTAATAAAATACCGTTGGAAATACTCGGTTTATTAGAAATGAAAGGATCTTCCTAACTTCCACTGCTGATGATATCGACAACTCAAAAGATTAGGTTGGTTTGTAATAGCTTTTAAAAATACAACCCCGAGACGCATGAGATGTGTTTTTTATCTGGTACATTGAAATGCATAAGAGAATCTTTGTTCAAGAACTCAAAAGGTCGAGGCAGGAGGTGTTAGTGGCGTTGCGATTCCATTGACCGTTCTGGCTGTTCTTATTTCGTGAATCGTGAATTCTTTGTGTCGCCATATTATGCTGCTGCCTGTAATGTAAATAATGTAAATGAAAAAAAAAATGGATAAGGCCAGTAATACCTAAGTCAAAATGAAAAATTTGCAATAGCACAAAGCTGAAATTTGTGGTTAAATTTTGAATAACTTTGTCACCTTCTTTAATTTCGGTTTCTGAACTTCATCACACGGCTTTGTATGTTCACGGACACCGTGGTCCGCTTGGACTTCTCTCAAAAAGCTGTTCCCGGAAATGAAAGTGAAGAGTTTGTCAGGGAGGCAACGTTCTCTAAGAGCGAGTTGTATCCAAACACCTAAGCTCGGTTTAATGATAATGACTGATGTTTAGACTGATGTAATCGTGGATGTAATTGTTGATAATAAATACATCAATCCGCCACAGTCTTAATATCAGTTATCATTAAACCGAGTTTAAGTGTTTTATACACCCCGCCCTTAGAGATAGAATATAAAAATGAAATGTTTGTAGAATTCAAAATGCACAGCTTGCTATTAATGAGAAATTACCAATTACTATCATATTTGTGTTGGTAATGTAATAAAATCCTTCACCAATTTCCTGTTTGTATCACCTACCTACAGACGTCTGGCTTCGTTCATATTTAACGACCTCACCTTTCTATAAGGTAATAAACCATCTAAACACTTTATGAGTGAATTATTGTTCCTTTTCACGGTTCTTAATGTTATTAACGTTATAAATCTTTGGCCTTTCACGAAAACTTATTGCTTTTATACATTGCGGATATATTTAGCGTTATATACGCAAATGCAATATAACACATAAATCATAGAGGCGAATTATAGC